>CABFWB010009850.1:0-11371 GCA_902151455.1 Timema bartmani | reverse complement strand
GTCCTAACGATGTGCCTCATTGCCAAGTGTAGGGTCTGTTGCTCCTCCAACCTAGAAAGTTGGAGGGTCTCCTCAAAGTTTGTATACACCTGCCCAAGCTCCATCGTTTCAGACCGATCAATTAGGTCATTTTTTCTACCACCACTACGTCCCCTTTTCCTGATTGGTCGGATTCCTCTCCACAACTCACATATCTTTCCCGCTTCCCATCTTCCCTCCCAATACTTCCATCCTTTCCTCCTTCATCAGCTTCCCTTCCTTTTATCAAGACCGGCCCCTTTACCCAGCACTTCATCTTCTGGATGCTCCATTTGCTTCGTTTCCCCTTCAGTTCATTCGTGGTAGAAGACTGTTCCGACACACTTACAACGTGTTTCTCATCCTCTTCCAAACATTTCTTTACCTCCAATTTCTCCTGAGGATCCTCTCGGACAACCTCTTTCTTTCCCTCCGGTAATTCTCTACATATCACGCATATGTTCCTTAGAACCTGGGGATTTATGTTTGGGTTATGCAGCTGTGACACCAGAGTGGAGGATGCTGCAGCCGAATCACCGGTGGAACCAAACCTCCCATTACAAAACTCATTTCCAGGCCAACTATTACCGTCCCAAGCGTACGTTGTAACCAGGTAGTGGCCTTCTGTCTCAAAAACCTCATAGGGGCTCTCTTTGTCACAGTCACCCGCACGCCCATTTTCTTTAGGGTATTCAGGTGATCTTGAAAATACTCACTCGCACTTTCCATCCAGAGTAGCTCCAGAATCGCAACGGTACCTCCTCCCGAGCAATACCTCATATGCGACTCGTATAAGCACTCTCTCAGCACCTCATAGAATACCTCGTTCTGATGGTCCGAGCTGCTCCAAACCCCTAAGCTGAAACCCATCACCTGCAGATGCACACTCTTACCAACATCCACCGATATACGGTACGCTTCCGAGAACATAATCTCAAAGATAATTCTTACCCTTTTCCTGTACACATCCTCGTATATTGCCGCACCTTGTCTTGCAGGGATCATTTTGACAGGGATCTCCTCATTTGCCCGGAAGTAGTTCCTGATGAATCTCATAACAACCTCATAATCTGGGTGATTGCTCATAAAGAGCCTATCACCTCTCCCCATGCTCCTGAGGTTTGGCCCCACCAATCCTAGAATCGCCCCACTACTAACCACCCCCGCCTTCACAGGTACACCCATGTAGCTTCTTTCCCCTCTATTGATGAACTGCGTTGTCGACGTCACCCCGACTAGCCCAGACACCACAATCTCATAATCTCTCAGGCACGAAATGTTGGCGTCCCTACCAGCCGCGATCTGACTTTTACCAACATCCACCGATACACGGTACGCTTCCGAGAACATCATCTCAAAGATAATTCTTACCCTTTTCCTGTACACATCTTCGTATATTGCCGCACCTTGTCTTGCAGGGATCATTTTCACAGGGTTCTCCTCATTTGCCTGGAATTAGTTCCTGATGAATCTCATAACAACCTCATCATCTGGGTGGTTGCTCATAAAGAGCCTATCCCCTCTCCCTATCCTCCTGAGGTTTGGCCCCACCAATCCTAGAATCGCCCCACTACTTACCACCCCCGCCTTCACAGGTACACCCATGTTACTTCTTTCCCCTCTATTGATGAACTGCGTTGTCGACGTTACCCCGACTAGCCCAGACACCACAATCTCATAATCCCTCAGGCACGAAATGTTGGCGTCCCGACCAGCCGCGATCTGACTGTACCCACTAGACCTATATCCTGCATTCGTACAGTATGTCTCATTGACACCATAGCTGTACTTGCATCTCTGTTTTAGTAACCTTCTTACAAACCCTTCCACTGTCACTCCTCTATAGAAGGTCCTCNTACTTCTTTCCCCTCTATTGATGAACTGCGTTGTCGACGTTACCCCGACTAGCCTAGACACCACAATCTCATAATCCCTCAGGCACGAAATGTTGGCGTCCCGACCAGCCGCGATCTGACTGTACCCACTAGACCTATATCCTGCATTCGTACAGTATGTCTCATTGACACCATAGCTGTACTTGCATCTCTGTTTTAGTAACCTTCTTACAAACCCTTCCACTGTCACTCCTCTATAGAAGGTCCTCATCTCAGCTGGTCCGTCCTTAGACAAGAATGGAGGCTGGACAAGGTGGAGGCCTGGCATTCCTCACATTCACAAGTTGTGATTAATACACGTCTTGTCAAAGGTGAAGGAAGGGTTTGGCAATCAGATAAATCTGTGCCGGGACCGAGAATTGAACCCCGGACCCTCAGCACAGAAGTCCGACACCTTACCCCTAGACCACCAGGTCACCCTCATTTTCAATAAATAGTCCCTATTGCTACACACTAATCAACCTTCCACTTTCGAATGATTCTAAGGCTAATTTAATACAAAGTGTATGTGGTTGTACAGTTTACAATCGAATATCAGCCAAAAATAATTCGAATGAAAACTACAAAATGATTCGATTAGTTTGCTACATTATAATTTATACTACGTAGATTGTTCTTTTCCATTTCCTTTAAAATTTAACTTCCTAATTAACTAAACGCAATTGGCCCTGACGGGTTGAGAGATTTTTTTTCTTTTAAACGCTGACTTAAATTTATTACATATATATGTATATTCTTTTTATGTATTTAATAAAACATTGCCCTGCCGTAATATTCAGATCGTATTATCATTTTATTCATTGAAATAATTTTAAATTCTTATAACACAAAATATCATTATATAGCATAACTTATGTCGCCGTTTGTCGAGTAGTACCGTAATAATTGTGCATTTTATTATAAGTGAAGCTATTATAATTATTATTATCATCATCATCATCATCATCATGCAAAACTATTTCTATCAATGGTGAGGTACTTATGTGATTAATGCGTTCACTGTATAGTATTTTGATGTGGCTGTACGTTGGTATTTGAAACCGGCACAAGGAACTAAATAATATAAAAGTGTTGATAAACTACAAACGCCTGGCGCAGAGCCAACAGCAGGGTGTAGAGGATAGTAGCACAAAGCAAAACCAGCAACTAGTAACTACTTTTAATTAGAAGTAGTAACAGCTAGCTAGCATCCGATTATTACCGACTCTTTACTAGGTACTTCTCAAAATAATTCGAATGATTCTTTCGATTCATTTGTTTATTTTTCAAAGAGTCGAATGATTATTCGATTATGCCCATCACTAGACCAGACCCCAACTTGCTGGTGGCGCACATTGAAACAAAACTAAAGAGGACTAGGAAGATGAGCTAGAGAAAACTGAGGTGGGACTTAGAAATATCAAAAAGAAAGAGTGACATTGTGAGTAATTCTTTAGAACAATTAGTTAAGTGAGGGGACAGAAGAGAGTATAACTACGAAAGAGAAGTGAAATAGTTTTAAGAAAGTTTTTGTTGAAGATGTCAAATGACGATATTATAAAACTGAAGAGGACTGCATGACAGCTCTAAGTAACAACAGAAATGCTTCAGAAAATGGAAGAAAGAATAAAATGGAAAAATTTCAACAAAAAAGAATATGTTAGGTTTGTCGTATCCCTCAGGTATGGGAACTCA
Organism: Timema bartmani; assembly: GCA_902151455.1. Lineage (NCBI taxonomy): Eukaryota > Metazoa > Arthropoda > Insecta > Phasmatodea > Timematidae > Timema > Timema bartmani. The sequence continues at coordinate 7,784 of CABFWB010009850.1, read as the reverse complement.
AGATAGGAAACTTTTGGAGTCGTTTCAACTCTAAATCCTTGATAGGAACCTCAGGTCTCGAAGAAAGAGACAGATGTGTTTTTGATAGTGATGAAGATTAATGTTCTTACACTTTTATTAAATAATAACTAAAGTACCGGTATATTACAAGTTTGTGGTTCACATGAAGAGTAATCCAGACCTTACATATATTCAGTATGACACTTATTAACAAAATAGCGCATGAGAGCTATTGAGCCCCGATTTCCAGATATCAGGGGTTTATATACCTTCCCTGTTGATCTCTGGAAGTTTCTAGCTATGCAGTACAAATGGTGCAACCAACAGTTCTTATAGGAACATATGACTGGTGTGATTTCCACTGTTTACTCATTTTGGACTTTGAGAAGTTACAAGATTGTTTCTGTCTAAGGAAATACGTAGAAAGCAATTATACCACGCAATTCCCAAATTACTATAGTCTGTATGACTTAAGCTTTACTATAAATATATAGTCTAACTCCACTTCGTAACAACCTTTTTTGTATTGCGTCACTATTACAATAAGTGTAACATTAACATATTAATATACCTTTATTTACCTGGTGGTATTATGATTATTGCTCTAAGGGGTTATAATAATTAAGTGACCCCTTAGCTATATGACAGGTTGGACAATGAGCTAAAGAGGAAACAGACAAAGGAAGGAAAACTATATAGGGAAGACATGCGATTAGTATATCGAACTGTAAAGAAAAGGAAGATACGACCTCATGTACCAGAAAGCAAAGGATCTCAGAGGGAATGAAAACAATAATGTGCGAACAATAGGAATAGAAAACCTTATATTTCAGTTGTTGACGGATCATGAAGAGGTTATTATGATTTGGAAAAGATATATATAAAAACTGTACGAAGGGAAGTCGACCAGGAAACCTGGAGATTGAAGCAAAAGACGAGGTAGTGAAAGACGAAAAAGGATCCAGCATTTTAAAAAGTGAAGTGGAGAGCCACAAAGAACATGCAAAAAAGGAAAGCTGCTGGAGATGAGTACATACTTTCTGACCTTTTGAAGGAATTGGGAAAAAACGAATTAATGGCTCTGTAAAAATGCATAAATATAATATAATAAACAGGAGAATGGCCCAAGGACTTTCTAAAAGTAACTATGGTGACTCTGAAGAAGAAGAAACCAGCCAAGAAATGTTGTGACCACAGGACTATCAGCCTCATCTCTCTTGTGGGGAAGATCGTGGTAAGAATACTCAACAGGTGACTATAACGTAAAATAGAACGTGTAATGGAAGAAGAGCAATTGGATTTAGAAAAGGAATCAGAGATGCCATAGGAATACTGAGAATAGTTTCAGAGAAAGTGCTGAAAGTGCAGGTTTCATTGACTGGCAAAAGTCTTTCGATAAAGTGAAATGGAAGAAACTTATGGAAATATTCAAGAAGATCAATATTAGTTAGAGGGACAGAAGCCTGATTGACAGCGAGTGAAGGTGATGCTGAATTGCGAAGTGACTAACAGCATAGAGATAGGAAGAGTAGTGAGGCAGGGATGCTGTTTTTCATCCAGTCATCTTGGGTGGAGAGTGGCTGGTCAGAGAAGCCCTGAAGGGATGTGGCAATTTCTGGATAGGAGGACGCGTCATCAACACAATAAAATACACAAATGATCTTGCATTGCTGGCCAAAAATAAAGTAAAGTTACAGGAAATGATGGAATGGTTGATGGAAATAGGGAGAAGCTGGAGATCCACATTGAGACGATAATTAAAAAAAAAAGAGCTACTGGAAATCAGAATTGGAAACCAGGAGTTGGTTAACATATAACATTTCAAGTACCTGGGAAGTCTGTTGACATAGGATGCCTATTGCACAAAGGAAATTAGGTCCAGGATTAACATGACCAAGGAAGCTTTCATCAAGAAGAGGTTACTGCTGACCAGCAAGTTGAGTTTGGAACTTTGGAAAAAACTGATGAAATGCTACATTTGGAGCATCGCGCTGTATGGATCAGAAACTTGGATTCTTAGGAGGATGTAAAAGAAATATTTGAAGAGCTTTGAAATGTGGTGCTGGAGAAAACTTTAAGAGTTCAGGTTGACAGACAGGGTGTCAAATGAAGAAGTCCTAAGAAGAGTGGTTAAGAAGATAACTATTTCGGATGTGATTCTTCGGTACAAATCAAATTAGAATGGGCATATAGGAGGAACTGTTTTATGAACGACGTCATTAAAGCAAAGGTTGAGAGAAAAAGGAGCTTAGGAACAAGGAGGATTAAAATATTTGATGACTTGAAGGAAAAATAAAATTCTGGGAGTTTAAAGTGGAGGCAGACAACAGGGTGCACTGGTGGTCTAAGTTCACTGACAAAACAAATTGGATCTGTCGTAGGACAGAACACCTAACTATAAATATTAATTATAGGGTAAATATGAAAAATATATGATCAAAGTAAATTAATGGATCTTAACAGTTTTGAAAATTTCATCAAAATAAGTCAATAGTTTCCTTGTTTAATGATTAAAAATAAATTTTCTTAGAATCTATTTTTGTCCTTTATTTATTTTGTTTAGGACTTTCCATGCCTGTGGGTCATATTGGCATATTAACTAAATTAATAATAGTATACCTAAATAATAAAAACATCAAAGTAATTCTTATTTCTCTAAACATTTTGTTTATAATTTGAATCAAGAAGATATTATTCTTTCTTTAACACAAGTATTTCTCTACATTATATTTATTTTTATAAATGTTTGTTATTTCTGTTTGTAAATGATAATTCCTGCTGCTAATAATTCCTCCTTGTTAAAACTTATCAAAACCATAGAGCATAGGCTAGCTTATTAATAAGATTAGAGATGAGATAGCTGGATTTAGTTATGGTTTTAAATTACCACGAGCGCTATACTATATAGTGTGTATATTTTTCTCATTATGTAAAGTGTATTATACATTTTTCTTGTATGCTTCAACACTTTGAAATCGTTGTATTCTTGATATAAAGTTATCGGCTTCTGTATCTCTCGTTACTAACAAATGGCGGTAATTTATATGTCAAAAGGAATTAACATCTTGGTGACTTTCGCATGTCAGGAGAGCATATTGTATCTGCAGTGTGTGGGTTTGATATCATTTCTTAATGAAAATCTTTACTTTTAATATCATGGACTTTAGCAACAGCGAATATACTTACTAATGCTTTGCACCTCAAACATACTCCTGAGTTGTACAAAGAACTTTTTTTACAATCTGAGATGAATTTGATTTTTTGATTCACCCTTGAGGTAATCTGAACAAATCAATATGATTGTAAGTAATACAAAAGGTTTACCATGCTAACTTCTTATTAAGATTTAAGTTTAAAAGGACCCGTATTGACGGTTTTCAATTAAATAATGGATTCAACAATTTAAAATATTTAATCTAAATAGCCTACAAATGTATCAAAATAACTGTTGTTAGGTAGTTCTCCACGCTAAATATCTTTAGGCCTTTATTTAAAGTGACATTAATTTAAATATTATTAAATGCTTAATATGACAGGCAATTTCTAAAATTGTAAAATCGTTAGAAAATATAAATATAGGTTACGGTACTGAATTGTAACTTACACTGAATGTCGGAAACATGTTCTCTTGTTACCAAACATTCTCAAAATCCCTTATTCCGAAAGTTAAGTTGATCTTGATTCCAACACAATAATATTAATAACTTTTTTTTTCCAATTATGTAGTTCGCATGCAAAAATACTTAATCTGCTACGATATCATCTTGATCCTATTCTATTTCAAATAATTTACTTTTTTGGGGGTGAAACCCACTAACCATACCATTTAGGCTATTTTTATTAAACCTAAGATTACAAAATTCATACTAGCATTACACTCACAAAAATGCGGTGCATCCAATACTACTAAAGACAAGTTCATTTAAAAAACTTGGTTAGTTTAGTAAGAAATTCTTAACCAAACCCACCTAAGTGATGCAGGAACAAAATAACTTGGTTGAAAAATCTCTAAAATTGATTGATTGAAGCTTTACGCTGATTAATGCACAATCTTTTACAGTGACCGTGTTTCTGTCTCTTTCGAAATAGACTTAATTTATTGTTTGTGGTTAACTAGACCTGGTTCTTCTTTCCTTATATAATTGAAAACACACATCCACTAACAATTTAACACACACAAGGCTCCATTAGAACTAAAATGAAAACGTGGTTAGATCAAAATGGACACACCCACCGGTAGTGAAACATTAAAGTAGAGTAATATATTTAAGGCTATTAATAATGTATAAATATATTACTAAGCACCTATCCAACCAAACAACCTAACCTTCATTACCGATTTTGAAACTAGACCTACTCGGCTGACTTTGACCTAACCTCGCTACTGTTACATTCATTAATAAATTATAACTTCAATTAATACAGCATTCACAAAATAAACAATTTGATTGTTTTAATATAAGTTTGTCATATCATAAGGGATCAAACCACTTGTTTGTATTGCACGTTTACATCTGGACTTAGATTTTATTGAGCTGTATAAATGTTGTAAAATTAAAATACTCTCTAATAATTATAATTAAAGTATAATTAATTTGGCTGTTTCCTTCTGTACCTATAGGATATTTTCCTATAACAAAGTAGTAGTGTTCTGAAAATCGCCTTTTTGAAAAATCATGTTATAGTAAACATTAGTAAAATGGGAATATAAATAAAGAAACTATAATGTAAAATCACTCTCTATTCATATTTTGACATATTTCATAGTTCATTTTGGTTATACATTGTCTGACCACATATCCGGTCTAGTAGTCAGAGTTTCTGGCTACAGATCCAGAGGTCTCAGTTTCAATCCCAGGCACTTCCAAAGTTTATCTGTGAAGCAGTGGGTTTGGAATGGAGTCAAACACAACCTTGTGAGGACAAATGAGTTGCTCTTTGAAAAGCTCCAGTTTAGAAAATTGAGAGTAACGGCTGGAGGATTCGTTGTTCTCATCACATTACACCCTTTATCTGCAAATGTTGGCACTATTATTGCAAATGGAAGCAGCTTAGTCGGCATAGCTCACTTGAAGGCTAACACCATGGATTTAAAAAAAAATATCCACATTGTATTAATTATAAATAATAGAAACAATCAAATAAGCATTATAATGCAGAAGTAGGCCTACCTTGACTAAATAAATCAGAATATATTGTAAAGAGTAAAACACTTGTGTAGAGACTATATAGGCTCTTTATGATTACAGCACTATTGTTGGCAAAACAAGGCACTAGTGTGGGGAATCACAGAAATCAACACTCGCACGTGTAATCTAGATCAGCAGTTCTAAAATTTCTTTTTAGAGTTCACCCTATGACCATGACTAGTTCACTGTAGCCCCAAGATAAAAAAAATTCCAAATTACAGGTTTAAAAAAAAATGACCACATGGTAAATCAATCTATTTAATCTATTGGGGAAAAAAATATCTGAATCACAATATTTCTAGCACATGTCCGATCTGTATGATGGTGTGATGGTGAGGGTTTTTCCAATGGCTGTCGCGAGGGCTTCCTGCACCCTCAACACATCTCCTTAGACAATTTCCATACCTAGAAAGTAATTTGGCCAAGTTGGCTTTTACTGGTCACTTAAAAACTGCAACTCACTTCAGGGAAATCTTGTACAATTTGTCCTGTACTTTACTGCCAGTTTTTAAGGACCATAAATACTAAACAATATGTATTGTACCCTTATTTTAGAAAGTGAGAACAAGTTACACTCCAGTACGACCTTCACTAAAACTCATAAATTCTGCTAAAGTTAACATGAATGATGTTTTGCTACAAGCTCTCAATTTTCCTAATTTATTATCACAACTTGCAAATGAAGTAAAATAGAGTAGCTATTAATATAAATTCAAATATATCAGTTTATTTAAATGAAGTTAAATCTGATCAATATAAATTTCAGGGCTTCACATTAAACTTTCCATTTCTACTGCTTGTAACCCACCAAGTATGTTGTTAATTTATAATAGTGAGTATTAATTTAATAATGCTTGCTATAGTAACTTAACCTATTTGTTATTTAAATGTATGATTTATTTTTTAAATCAAAAAACTCTTTTTTAGACATATACACGATAATTTATCTACAACAGATTATGTGAATACCCACGTAAATCAGCACATGCACTAAAACACCATGCTGGTTTGCTGGTGATGTAGAGGTCAAGATTCAGACCCTGCCCAGGTGTACCACAGATATTTTTATGTAAATGGTTTATCACTATCCCATCACAAATTTATTAGTATATATATCCTTTAAACGCTACCTTATTAGTTTTTCAGTGTGTTTAAAAGACTTATACCTAATTGAAACATCACTTGTATGGAAGATTATGATTCATCTTCAGTTTATAAGTAATCAGATTATTTTTTTAACTATGGTCTTATTATTATTTTTAGAGTTGATCACAAGGATTAAAAGTTACACCAAATCAAGATGAGTTCTAGTGAGATTGAGTTGCTGTCATCAGATGAGTCTCATCATTCTTCTCCTCCAGGTAGTATAGTTTTTAATTAGTAGGGTTAAAATCTGGATCAGGGGGCGGGGTTGTAACACATACTAAATTTCAAGGACATCTAGTATGGCTTGCTCGGGACAAGGTGTTTGGGGGCTGAATACTGGCCAGGTGTATTAAGGGTTGTTGTTTTTCCGAAATGGTTTTCCACTTGTCTATGTATGTGAGTACATTTCCTCTAAGTTATACCTTCCTCATCACCAGCCCATTCGTTCAATTAAATGTGCATTGCCAAAATGAATAGTAAAATTGAAATAATTCACATTTAGATCTCCGGTTTAATACCTGGTTAGAGTAAAGTTCGTAAAGTTGGCATAACTACACAAATTATGAAATCTATGCAAATATTTTGCGCTGATATGGGCTAGTACTAAATGTTGGGGCTTTCATGAAAACTATAGCATCACAAATTGTGTCTTGTGGCAAAATACACCTAAAAAAAACCAGTGTGGGTATCTTAATTTGTGCTGTTATGGGTGCTGCCAACTTCACAGCCCTGTTAAAGTTTGGGTTAACCACATTATGGTTATTTACAATAACCTCAAGTTAGAACTTAATGTAAACATTCAGAAGTTAGTTTATTCTTAACACTGTGTCCAACCAACCAACCAACCTAAATATACCCCTCTTTTGAAATTAGTTTTCCAAAATATATTTTTCACTATTACTATTACTTTTACTATTTATAAAATATGTTTTTGACCGAAATGATTATTTATTCATAAAAAAGATTATATAGTCAGCAGTACACTTTTAATATTCTTTTTAGATTAATTTACATAAAATACATGAACAGGTGAAGAAATATGTCCACTGTGTTACCCCCTTACAAAAAATGGCCCAGCTAACAAAACTACAAATAATGTATTAGTTTTATGATACTGGTTGATCAAATAGAATACACAATCAAATTAATAGTGTTGGTAATCACTTAAGTTACATTTTAAGCCGAAAACTCAAACACAATTTCCCCTGTGTTACTATTTTTCCTGTTAGAAAGTCTTAAATTTAATATAAGTGAATTATAAAAGATATTATTTTTCAGCTGATATTTTTTTTTGCAAATCATAATTATTTGGACTTTTAATGACTCATTGTTTTACATTTTTATTTATAATACTTTTTCATAAAAGTAAAATACATGGCAGTAACACAGTGGACAAATGGTAACACAAGAGACACATATTTCTAAGAGGCTTGGATCTTTATTATTATT
>CABFWB010009849.1:0-11371 GCA_902151455.1 Timema bartmani | reverse complement strand
TATATGTGTATAAACTCCAAGAACGTGACTTTGTGACAAAACTGTATTCAGACGTTTATAAACAGTCCCAGGTTCGATCACTTCTAAGCCCTTTCATACCCAACATAATGTTGACGTTTACTTTATCAGATGATGCTCAAACATAACTGAGTTAACCTTTTAACGTGAACTCTGAGAAGGTCGAGAGCTCAGAGCAGTTTATCTCTTGGGCAATATGGATCTATGTCCCTTTTCTTAAAAAAACCAGCATGGGCTACACTTTGTATAAATGAAACGCGCAACTTGTTTTACAAACAAGTCTTGGATAATGTTCCATGCAGACAATGCTCACGTTTGCGGGATTATTTTACTACACTTTTATTTACAAGTTCTTCAATATTAAAGCCATAGTTTTAACGAATATATATCCCCTTTACACCAGAATTAAATCATCTGACATTCTTAATAGAAACACTTTCTGGAAAATGTAGCTAAATAATTTTCCTTTCAACCCACTTCTATGGCTTCATAGTCTAAGGCGCTACTCTCACAATAAACTGTTCGTCGATGACGGGGAAATTATGGTTGGATCCAGATCAGATGCACAGAGGGTGGTTTTCCTTAATTTATTTTCCACTCTACCTACATGAAAATGCAGGTGTACTTCTTCTAAATTCAACTTTACTCATAAATAGTACACTTGTGTAATTAGTGCATAGGCTTATAAACTGAACGGGTAGTAAGACGTGGTGCTAAAAAAAAAATTATATCCTCTCCACCCGAACCAGGAATTCTACCCGCGGCCTCCTGGCTTGAAGTTAAGAACGCTAATTAAACTCCTAGCCCTACCATGTATTTAATTTATTCATGTTTTAAAATGATCTTGTTACATTAAAAATAAAAGCCAAAACAAACATTTCGGGGTGGTTTGCGTTTCAACAAACATAAGTCTTAGAAATATGTGAGCAATTAAAAAACACACAAAGTTATACCAAAAGTGTTATGTAATCCCATTAAACGCCATTCCATAACGACATTAGGATGTGAAAACATTTTAATGTGTACATTGTAACGTATAATGTTTCAACTTCCATGTTATTATAATTCTCTGACTTTCGTGTACTTTACTTGTAAACAAGCAAAGGAAAAAAAATCTTTATATTTTAAGAACACAACTATCCCAGTCCAATTAACAATGATAACATTTTTATATAGAGATTACTGTAATTTTATAATTATTGATAATATCTATTAAAAGTGACATCTGTAGAGATCACATGACTTGACGTATGAACACTTGAAAGTAAATCAAGTAACTTTTCTAGCTGTCAGACTATTGTCTTCCTATGAAAGTAGATCTAATAACAGTTCTAGCTGTCAGATAAGGTTCTTCCTATGAGAGTAGATCTAGTAATTGTTCTAGCTGTCAGATAAGATTCTTCCTATAAAAGTAGATCTAGTAACTGTTCTAGCTGTCAGATAAGGTTCTTCCTATGGAAGTAGATCTAGTAACTGTTCTAGTTGTCATATAAGGTTCTTCCTATGAAAGTAGATCTAATAACTGTTCTAGCTCTAAGATAAGGTTCTTCCCATGAAAGTAGATCTAGTAACTGTTCTAGTTGTCATACAAGGTTCTTCCTATGAAAGTAGATCTAGTAACTGTTCTAGCTATCAGATAAGGTTCTTCCTATGAAAGTAGATCTAATAACCGTTTTAGCTATCAGACAAGATTTATTTAGTAAAATTAGGTCTATAATTTTTTCTACCTGGCAGATGAGCCCCTCTACGCTAAAATTGTTCTGTTCAACGTTTTTAAATAATCTGTACACTTTTCTCTCAGCAATATTAGAGACATTTAATAAATAACACCAAAGATTAACTTGTCCCGGTGATATAGCAGGGGGAAAACTTCAAACCTCTTCTTCTCAAAGCTTCGGTGCGTTTATGTGGCAATGCGATATTTAAATACCGGACGTACTTACTCTCGTAAAAGTAATTTAACAGCTTAATTAGATACATAATTAGCTATGAAATTTATAATTAATTCACAATATACTAGCAATTATTTAAGATAAACATTATATATTACATATTGAAAACACCACTTTCAATATTTATTTTTTAAAATGTACATATCGTAGTGTATGAGACATCAATTAAAATACTTTTTTCACCAAGGCTCATTATTAGTTCGACCTATGCGCATATATATATTCTTTACATTGAAAAATGACACTTGGACATGGGAATAGAATTCGAGATCTTTGGCTTAGGACGTCAATGATCTACTGAGCTATCCAGGAATCGTTTCGTGCACAGAATCATTCTTCACTCATATTTTAAGGCTGAGTTTGTTATGGACGTGTGGGAATCATCAGATACATATGATCAATCAAAGATCATGAGCTATCAGATGAAGCAGTCATCTTCACTCGGGAGGGTTTTATGCTGTACGAATGCTCATTGTGGATTAAATATCCAATTTATTATATTTATAAATATATGTATACATTACGCTAATGGACCAGGATGAAGAAAGCAAAATTTAAAAGGAAGTATAACCACATTGGAGAAGAAGTAAAGTGGGAAACCATTTAGGAAAAAAGTAAAGGTGAATGTAAGGTCGGTAGGGGAAATTTAGCTTTAGAAACTACTAGCATGAACATATTTACAATATTATTCTAAAACTACTTTAAATATAATATTCCTGTAACATTGCATTTATAAATAGGTTTGATATTGTTTAAACTATTATTCACAACATTTCATACACATGTGATAGTCTAATAACTTATATTTTAATCATACTTGTGTATTTAACATAGATTTTCTAAGCACAAACGACTATTTAGAAAAATAATTTAGTACTTACATAAGTAATGAATCTACTAAGGAACCAAATTAATCAAGCTAAGATGGATACATATATATTTTATAACTTCTATTACTCAGACCCGAGGATGAGCTTGTATTATATAATAAATAAAACATTGAGTATATTTTAAATTGTAATTTATTGCAGCCATAACATGAGTATATACACACAAGCAACACTGCTGAAACAACCATATACACAGTGAATATATAGATATATTATACACACAATAATATTGGCTGTTTTTCAAGAGAACCTCAGTAAGTTATAATACAATGGACGGAGCTATACATAGGACATGATACGAGCTTCTATGCCCGTCAGTAAATCTATATCAGAACCAATGACACGTTTTAATTTTCTCGGGTAATTCGCGAGCAACCATTTTGTAATTATAATCGCAGCTTGTTTGAACTGCGACACGTATTTCATCTGTAGGCCTATATATACTACTAGATAGTTTATTAGGTTCGTGTGCCAATAATTTACACACGTTTTGGGTAAAACATAGATTACATTTAACACAAATGCTCTTAGGGAAAGTTTATTCTTATTAGCACCGCGTCTTACTACCCGTTCGGGTTATACGCACTTATGCTAATGTGTAGTGGTAGGGTGATTGTGAGATGAAATGGAGGACTTACAGTTTAACGTGGGATCCGAACCACGGTGGAGGCCTGGCATTCCACACATTCACAAGTTGTGATTAATACACGTCTTGTCAGAGGTGAAGGAAGGGTTTGGCAATCAGATAAATCTGTGCCGGGACCGAGGATTGAACCCCGGACCCCCAGCACAGAAGTCTGACACCTTACTCCTAGACCAGCAGGTCACCCTGGAAAGTTTATTCTTTAGCCGCATCGGTGGTCACGTGGGCTAATCTTAAGGCTCATCCACTTTTTTTTTATCACCGCGTCTTACTACCTATTCAGTTCATACAGTAATGTGTTAGGGATGAGGAAGGTTGAATTTAGAGGGAGTGTACCCACATTTGCGTAGGGGGAGGGAGAGTGGAAAAACATGGAGGGAAAACCACCCTCATTACACCCGACCGGTATTCGAACCTTGATCTCCCTGTCATCGGCAGTCTAGTCTACTGCGAGAGTGACGCCTTAGACCATGCAGCCACCGAAGCGGGTGCAGAATAACCTAATAGTAGTAATAAACATAATATCATGACTCAGTACTATCACTTCCTATTAACATTCTTAGAACCACAAACAAATGCCAAAAAATTAACAAATTCTCCGTTTTACATTCCTGTTAGTGTGAGTGGCCGGCTCTTAGAGCGCGGATGGTTTTAAAAGAGGTCCTTGGCTATCCATTGGGAATAAACATACACATTTTGGAAATGGCGTACAGCCAAAATATGACGGACATCTTTGAATGTATACATTTTAGATGTTTATATTTTGCCTGACTGATCTTAACGAGAGCATTGTGGTTTTTGACATGAAAAGGACATGAACATTCAAATTCAGGGTCTTGGCTTAACGCGCGAGATTTTATTTTATTTCGAATAGTGACCGATTAAATAGATTCTTTGTGTTAGGGCTAAACTAAAAAGAGTTCATTTTTAGTTGTAAATATTTATACACACGTTGTCTAGATAACTAACATTTGTTTCCAATTGACCAGATCAGGGCTGGGGAACATTTGGTGTTTGAAGTTGTTTGGTGGCCCTTTGGCATATTTAGTCAATCATGTATCTTCAGCGTTTATAAACATTACAAAATTGCTTTTTACTCTCCCTCCACGCAAATGCGGGTACACATCCTCTAAATATAACCTTATTTACCCTAGCTAAATAGTACATATGCGTACAATCTGAACGGGTAATAGGACGCAGTGCTAAAATAATTACATTTATATTAAAGTCGGCTGTTTTAGGTAAACATGGTTTAAAGTGGCTTCTAGGCCATCTCCAAGTAATTAAAGCTGTAGGTTAATATAAAATACAAGATAGAAAAGCTTATATTTAAATTAATTACAGTATACTTTTATATTGGACAATATAGATTTCTAAAATGTACCCATTGTCCAGTACTAAATTGTTTTTTAGAAGACGGTTTAAAATATTTTATTTTAGGAAACTGTTCTAAATATTAAAAATATCAAACGAAATTAAAACTTATTTTTATAAAACCGACAGTAAAAGTCTTACATTTGTATAATCTACGGTTCAGTTGTTTTATAAAGAGCTGCTTTTTATTTCAGACAACATATTGGTAGAACTACATCATAACAATTCATACTCAAATTTGACCTAATTTTTGAACTCTTGCGGGTGAAGTTGACACCAGTGGACCGGCGAGTGAACACATTACTTTGACGGAAACGGGTCGAAATGGAAAGGGCTAATGTTTTATTCGTTGCAGTTTACGTCCGCGGGGAAGTTTTCTCACACGTTCTTGGTTATGAAAATAGTTTGTGCGTGTTAATACTGCCCCTGCTAATGCCACCGTGTATTTATGGAGGGGCGGTCATAAATATAAGTTAATATTAATATTATTTCAATGAGTGGTACAGACTCAAAACTCTTCTGTGGTCTGTTTCCATTATTAAATAAAAAAAATATCTAAGATAACAGAATCCTATATAATACATGACCAGCTTTGATTTGAATATCTGCTAAGTAAATATTTTTAATTAAAAAAACTAAAATTAAAATATGTTTGGCAGGCCTATAGCTCAATAAAATGCTGTAGAAAAAGATTATCGTTTCCTGAAATTGTGACTTCTTCTTTTAATATTTTTGAAATTTGACATTTTAGTGAACATCCTCGGTATTAACTCCATGTCGACTAGCCGAGCGGCCGCTGCCGTTAGCGATGATAATGCTGACATTTGCAGATAGAGGGTATCATGTTGTCAGCACAATGATCCCTCCAGCCATTAGCCTCAGTTTTCTAAACCATGTCTTCTACTTATTTATTCAAGTATTTTTTCCCCACGAGGCTGAGTTTGACCCCGGTCCAGACCCACTGATTCACAGATAAGTTTTGGAAGCGCCGGGGATCAAACCCGGGACTTCTGGATTTGTGTCCAGGAACTCTGACCACTAGACCACAGAGCTTATATTAACATTTTTTTTTTTTAATGAAAATAAGTCGTGTTCGGTAATAATGGTAGTCAGGGATTACTTCAAGTTTTAAATATATTATAAAAGAGTCGCTGGCTTTTAAATATCAGTGTTTGGGTGAAACCAAAATAAACTTTATGATTTTTTTTAAAAATATTCGTTATGTTAAAGGAAATCCTCCAAAATTGTTGGTACATTTCCTGGCACATAAAAATCCCATTAATTCTGGGAAAGACTTTCCCTTTCACAATAACTTTTATTTTGTGTCGATGCCTGAAACTACTGTAATGATGACATCTTTCAACATCCACCAAAGTTTTATAGCGCAGCCATCGTCAACGAGTGAAATAAAATGTGGTTTTTATTGCTGGGAATAAAGATCTACACTTTCAGTGCCATCGAGTGGATTTATTCAAAGTTTAGTGACTTTTATTTTGTTTATATAATAAAAGTCAAAGCAGCTAACGTTTGATGTGTTGATAAGAAAGGTTTTATTTTTAATAATTTTTTTTAGCATCGCATTTTACCACCCGTTCTGGCTGAAAGAATATTCACTAATCACGTGTTTATGTTCATTAAGAGGGATATTGACTTTAAAAACCCTCAGTGCACCTGACCGGGCTCAAACCCTGATCTTCCCATTATCGGTAGTCCAGTCTTATGAGAGTGGCCAATGTTGAATTGGATGATATTTAGTTTATTTATAGGGACAAGACAAATTCTCTCCTGAATCGTTGCTGGCGGTCAAACCAGATCTGGCCAACTCACGGAACTGTTCAGAAATAACCCCGTGTTACACCTTTTTATTTAAAACACACATATTTGTTCTCCAACTGTTAAGCATTCAAGTGACGTATACTGGGGTCATGTCCATGCGCAGAACCCTCTGCGCATCTTGGCCAATAAATTTTTATTTATTTTATTTATTTAGCACCGCGTCTTACTACCCGTTCGGATTATACGCTTAAGTACTAATTATGCTAATGGATTAGGAATTGGGAAGGTTGAATTTAAAGGAAGTGAACCCGCATTTGCGTGAAGGGAGAGTGGAAAACCATTTAGGAAAAACCACCCTCAGTTCACCCGACCGAGATTCGAACCTCGATCTCCCCGTCCTCGGCAGTTGGGCTCAACACGACTAGCGCGTTAGCCAACTACGCCACCGAGGCGGGTTGGCCAATAAATCATTATTTATTAAAATAATAGTGTCTGCCCCTTGTGAGTTGAGGTTGTTTCGATTACACCTTGTGAGTTGAGGTTGTTTAGATTACACCTTGTGAGTTGAGGTTGTTTAGATTACATCTTGTGAGTTGAGGTTGTTTAGATTACACCTTGTGAGTTGAGGTTGTTTAGATTATACCTTGTGAGTTGAGGTTGTTTAGATTATACCTTGTGAGTTGAGGTTGTTTAGATTACACCTTGTGAGTTGAGGTTGTTTAGATTATACCTTGTGAGTTGAGGTTGTTTCGATTACATCTTGTGAGTTGAGGTTGTTTCGATTATACCTTGTGAGTTGAGGTTGTTTAGATTACACCTTGTGAGTTAGGGTTGTTTAGATTACACCTTGTGAGTTAAGGTTGTTTAGATTACACCTTGTGAGTTAAGGTTGTTTAGATTACACCTTGTTTAGATTACACCTTGTGAGTTGAGGTTGTTTAGATTACACCTTGTGAGTTAAGGTTGTTTAGATTACACCTTGTGAGTTGATGTTGTTTAGATTACACCTTGTGAGTTAAGGTTGTTTAGATTACACCTTGTGAGTTGAGGTTGTTTAGATTACATCTTGTGAGTTAAGGTTGTTTCGATTACACCTTGTGAGTTGAGGTTGTTTAGATTACACCTTGTGAGTTAAGGTTGTTTAGATTACACCTTGTGAGTTAAGGTTGTTTAGATTACACCTTGTTTAGATTACACCTTGTGAGTTGAGGTTGTTTAGATTACACCTTGTGAGTTAAGGTTGTTTAGATTACACCTTGTGAGTTGAGGTTGTTTCGATTATTTTGTGGTATTCAAGGTCACACTCTAGAGTAAAATACTTTCCCTTTCGTTTCTCGCGTCCTGACACGCATACGAGTGATCCATGTAGGGACGATTAATGTATAATTGAGAGGAATTGCACCCTATTTGCGTGGAGGAAGAGTGAGAAACCATTTAAAAGAAAATACCTCAATTCACCAAGCCGGGATTCAAAGTCCGACTTCACGTCAACGGAATATCATGGAAGAAGAAACTGATGCGTTTTTCTACCAACCGGTTCAGACAGCAAAATACTTAGTTGTTGATCTCATCGAATTAATCAAACGTTTCTTAAAATTGTTTTTAAACTAAAACCTTTCTATAACAATAAATAATGATGCTACAAAAATATAATTTTTTCCATTTAAATTCCAATTTTACTAAGAATAATCTTATCTGACAGCTAGAACAGCTACTAGGTCTACTTTCACGTACTCATATGTCAAGACATGTGATCTTCAGCTGTCACTTTTGATAGATACCATCAATAACTATAATTAACTATAATTAACTATAATAATATAGTAAAATGCTATCAATGTTGACAGCAACAAAATGTATTTTTGTATTTTTTTGAAATGGCCCTTTTTATGGACATTGAACTGCGCATCTTTACTTTTTTTGGATAAATTGTGAAAATAAATCTTCAAATTATATATATATATAGGGATGTAGGAATATAAATATTTGTAATACAATGATACATTGGAGGGTGGGGTGTAATCAATGTTGCTCGATATGAACTTTCTAAATATAGAATCATATCAACACACGACTTACAATATTTCCTTGGACTAAGCTACAAATATCAACAAGTATTTTAATATATTTATATAGATTAATAGAACAAATTATTATACTATGCCCCATTATTTATCACTCCCAGGGATCAAACTAAGAACCCCTTAAATATAGTCAACTTATCTAACCACTCAGCCACGGGGAGTACAAACATTTAATGTCATGTCATGTTAATTTCATTGCACCCGCATCGGTGGGCATGCGGACAAGATGTGAGTCTCATCTTGATGGTGAACTCCCTCATCCTTATTCCGTTAGCGTAGTTAAAGGCGTACAACCCTGACGGGTGGTCGGAACGTAATAATAACAATAATAAATGTGTGGTTTGATGGCGAGATATGAGTAGGAGTTAGTCTGTAAGTTGTGGTTTATTGAATATAGCGCGAGGTAATGGATGAAAACAAGGTAATAATTTATCGAGGGAACAGCCAAACTCGTGTCACAGAGGGCGTCTTCAATATCGTGAGAGAAACCTATGTACAGTACTGTGCATGATATAAACAACCAACGTACAGTAATGTACATTATATAAACAACCAACGTACAGTACTGTGCATTATAATAATAATCATACACACATATGATGCTGTATTTCCTCTTACGTATCTTTATGCTGAACTTTCTCCTTTTATAATCTCCGCCCCCATTAGTATTCATGCAGACTAAGACGTCAGGCTCAACTAATCCGGTTTGCTGGTCACGGAAAGGTTTGAGTTCGAATTTCATTCGGATATTGGGGGTGATTTTTCAGTTTTTCTTTTCGCATGAATGCGGATACACTTCATTTAAATTATACCTTCCTCATTTAATCCGTTAGTTTAGTTAAAATACGTAAAACCTGGATATTTAGTAAGATGGGGTGTAAAGATAATTATAGTAATAAGTAAATCGGGGTTCGGATCCTTGTTGGGTGGTTTTTCCTAGATGGTTTTACACTCTCCTTCCAGGTGAATTTGGGTACAATTCCTCTAAATTCAACCTTCTTCATCCCTGTAAGATGCGGCGCTAAAAAACAAGTTTGGAGTGAAACCCATCCTTATGTTAATATTATTTATGTCACTGTTTCTCTAACTGCAACTTGGTAGAGCGTTAGAGAGAAATATTCCTTGGAAGCGCGTACGGAACTGCAGTGTTTGTATGCAGCGCTGATGACGTAGGAGCTAGTTTTTCCTTTCAGTCTCCGCCAAAACTCACATCACTTGATTGAAGCTAAATATCTTCACACTCCTATATTTCTGATGAGTCATTCAAACCACTAGAACAATCTTCAACTATCTCAGAATGTTCTGTTGTGACCCTCACACTGCTATATTTCTTATGGTAATGACAGTTCTGAAGCTTCCAAACACTAAAACAATCTTCAACTATCTCAGAACGTTCTGTTGTGGCCTTCACACTGCTGTATTTCTTATAGTAAGGTCAGTTCTGAAGTTTTCAAACCACTAAAACAATCTCAACAATACCAACATTTTGTTGTTTAGGCATATATGCGCACTGGTTGAGTCTGTTGTTTTTAAAATTCAATCGGTTCTTCCACGCAGATTTGATGTAGAATTGCGTGCAGAGCCAAGATTGTTTCTACTTGTCTGGAGCGACCAAACCAGTTCGCGCTTATTTCTTGTGATTAGATTAGAGTTCGCCACGTGACCAAATGATCAGTTCTGTTCTTATTTTCCGATGAACGTGCAGCTCTGAGTTTATAAACGTCTGCCCTAGCGTAAAACGGACACAACAGGGAGGTTAAAAGGTCACCGTTATATTCATGAGAAGATCTAAACCGGTCACCTTGTGAAGGTAGTCCCAGTACAAATGTAGTCTAATGTATGTTCTGTTGTTTAATAGACCGGCCGACCTTATCTTTCATGTTCTAAGCATGTTAACAGCCCTCGTTTGCATCGACAATGAGAGTATTCATGACAAGTCACTGTCGATACGACCAACCCCACCCTTGTCTTTCTGGGTTATTCCTTTTTACCGTTCTTTAAACTGTCTGTCCGACGCTAGAGTTGCACGTTCAACTCACATTATTAACGTTAAAAAAAACACCCGTACATACAGACCAATTTCCATATGAAGACCCCCTTGACCGACATCTAAGAAAGCTACGTTACATAAAACTTCCAGATATATGATAATTTCAAGGTAAAAATTTACATTACATTAATATACATTTATTTTATTATAACTTATCTTCTCTCTATTTTATTATTACTGACCCACTTCAGTGGCCACATTGTCTAAGGCGTCACTCTCACGATAAACTAGACTGCCGAAGATGAGAAGATCGGGTTTCGAATCCTGGTTGGATGTACTGAGGGTTTTCCTTAATGGTTTTCTACTTTTCCTTCACGCAAATGTGAGTACATTTCCTCAAAAATTCTATCTTTCTAATCTCTAATTTATTAGAGCAAATAGTACATAGGCGTATATCCCGAATGGGTAGTAAGACGTGGTGTGAAGAGTAAGATAGTGTCACACGAGCTAGTTCTAGGGGTTTTCTTGATATAAATATTGAAAGTGCATGTTTTCAGCGTAAGTTGCTCAGCAAACCGTCTCCATCGCCATGTGAGGGGAAATGTATGCTCAGCAAACCGTCTCCATCGCCATGTGAGGGGAAA
>CABFWB010009848.1:0-11375 GCA_902151455.1 Timema bartmani | reverse complement strand
ATCAAAATCTCGAGTTCGATTTTTTTGACGATCACAATACTTTCTCTACCTGTAAGATAGAGAGAAAGTAAAAATGTAAACTAATGCATCATCTGGAACAGTAAGTTTTTAAATGCAAAGAATATTTAAAAATATATTTTAATATGTACAGTATTTAATATGTATAGTGTTTGTAATATGGCTATACTCATAGAACTTCAAAAATAATATATATTGTTAGTTCTTTGTTTGCAGGAATCAATCGTTAGATATTATACGAATAAAGTTCTGTTTTCTAGCATTAGAAACAGAGATTATTCGTATTGTGAAACATACAAATTACAAGATCAGGATAATCTAGAACATGAATATTTTCGTAACTGGAACATATCCTCCACTAGCATGGAATCTGATATTATAGTGGAAGGGTTTTGCAGTACGGATATTTTAAAGCACAACCTTATGTAAGACAGATTTATATTTTATTTAGTGTATTTTAAGGCTTTCGCCATTTGTTGGATGTATTCGTATACGTTCTATATTAGATAACATTCAGGTTATTTTTTTTAGTTTAGTAAGGTACAGTAGAACGGGGCATAACAGCCACTGAGGAAAAACGGCCATTAAATAGAATTTTTTTTCTTCAGTTGGTATGTAGCTACTCATAGCTGCTGTCTGACCTTCAATTTGTCACGCAAGGTCAGACGAAGCTTATACAGAAGCTATCAGCAAGTGTGTGATGTTTGGTGTATCGGTGTTCACGTGAAGGACAGAAAACACTTTTTCACGTGATTTCTTCCATCAAGAGCTAAGAGAGAGAGAGAGAGAGAGGTAAGAATTGAAGAGGCTATTTCAAGAAGAGCCCAACAAACAACTTTTTTTTATCTTAAATTATTAAACGTTTCGAGGCGAATTTTTTGGTGACAAGAACGCCCAACATATGGATTCAAAGTGAAGGAAAAATGACTTTGAAAATTGTGTATATATCAAGAAGGGCCTCACTCCAGTAGTTAGGCCCTTAATGAACTGATAATTATTTGTAGTTGGGCCTATCTTAAAACTTATAAATATTACACTCCTTAGGATAATCTATCTCTTTGGCAATAAGTTTGACAACAAGAACTCTACATTTGTTTTACGTTGGCAATGAAGACCAGTCACTCGACGATATTTTATATTTATATGTTTGTGCAAGTGATGCAATCACCACTGTACAGTAGACCACTGTAGTGATGCAATCACTACTTTGTGGATAGCATCGGGTATAACATCTTAACCCCATTCAAGAGACCTGATGATGGCTGAATAGCCGAAATATGTCGTCATAACTTCAATCCAGCCTTGGGGCGAAGGAATGTTTAGGAGAGGAATTAACTAACCCAGCCAAGGAACGACCTTTGGGCACTATTTAACCTAATATCATCTTCATTAATTTATTTCTCTTATATATAATTAAAACTTCATATACTTAAATCTTAAAAAAGCCATTGTCAGTTTAAAATTTTCTTTTTATGGAAATTTGCATTATATAATTTCTACAGTGGTCTACCACATTTTACCACTTTGCATTATAATCTCACTCCTTCATTCTAATATGTCTATCCACAAACTTTTATGATGCCATTTTAACTTTAATGTGTATTTTAACATGTTTATTTGAAATTAACCAATTCTTTATGAATATTGATTTTAGTGAAATACATACGTGTCAATAATTTTAAAACACATTATATATTAACTGTAATATTTAATCTAGTCATTATGGTACTACCTCTGCTTTAATACATCTTTCATATGTTAGTTATTTGTTTTTCATAGGATTACTGTATTTTTCTTTTTCTTAATTATTAAATGTGGCTGATCCTAAATATTCTTTAAAATTTAATTTTCTAATTTCTCAACCTTCTAATTTTTGACTTATAAATGTAACTTCACATATCTTAAGGAGTACTTTTAAATTATACGTTGTTTACTGAAATATTAATTCCTTTACATTTCTAATATCTTAACTCCCATTTGCTCCATTAACCTACTTTCAACTTGGGAAATATTCTGATAAAGCTCGTTCCTTACATAATATTCTCAAATCAATTTCTCCTTACTAAAGGTAGAATGAATATAAATACATTTACCAAGAAAGGTAAATTCAGCTTCAAGAAGTAAACCCTAAATAAGAGTTGCACGTCACCTAACAAACCCAGAAAACATTAGAATAATTAATTAAGCTGAGCGACTAGCAAAAGAGAAAGAACATTTGAAAATGGCAAAATTAAGTGCCCTGCAAGGTAAAAAGAAAATAAGCTCTCAAACCAAAACTAATAATAAAGCTATTCTGCCTAAACCATTGGAAGGTAAACAAATAGTAACAGCGTGCAAGTCACCAACAGGGGCAATATTCTCTGGTCCTTCTACAAGTGGAACCAATAATAGAATAGAACCCATTCAAAGAAGAGTTTGCAGGAACAAAGTGGTTTTGGCAAATGTGGAGGAGACTTTTAGGATGATGGAGAGCCGTGGATGCAGTGCAGAGGCTGTGACATATGGTTCCATGATATATGTACGTAAGTTTATGGATAGGAAAAATATGATTTTATTTGTGATGAGCGTGCAGGTTAAGTGATATAAAACATGTTTTGAGCGTCAAATAAAAGGTGGTCGTTTTGCCCCACCTATGGGGTAAAATGGCCACATCAGAATCTATCCTTATACCTTTTAAATACTGCATACAAACCATATTATGTGTGAAATAACACTATATCATTATTAATATGTGTAATAATTATAATAAACAGCAGTGTGTATACCATTTCCAATTATATTATTTCAGGAGGAAAAAGATCCTTAAGGGGTCCTTTTTGGCCCGGCCTACTGGATAGTTAAAGGTTATTCTGAAAAGTTAAAACTATGCAAGTTGAGCACTCAAGCAAAATTTAATGAAAATTTTGTAATCCAACTAATAAATCATTTTTTGTTGAACACTTTTTATATTTAGCAAATCATTGCATCAAATTAAAAATCATATTTTTATTAAATTTTCACAACTATCTTATATTTATAATAGTAGTTTTTAAATATGCTCTTTTACATCTATGGGTGGTTAAATGCAGATGGAGATATTAGTGTGCATCGGAAACTACTTGCTGCAATCCGTACGGCATTCTTATGCCAGTTCAAAGTCTTTAATGTAGAAACCACCTATTGATAAACTACTATAATGCTTTAGATGCTGTAGCCAAATCTAAGATATGCGCTGTGAATCTTAAAAAACAAATAAAGAAACTTTTAATTCTTTATTTTGCAGCTAAGAAAGCCATTACCTTTAGGCACAAAAAGAATTGACTCTTGGCTTTCGTAAGGTAGAACTAAGGAAATATATTGTAAATGGTCCATTACATGTTTTCGGTGGCCATGTCTTTTGTGAAGAACGGGGCTACTTTAGTGAAGAAACTCCAAAATACGGTGAAGTCAATCTATTCCCTCAGTTAAGATTATGTGGACTTTTCTCTGAAATTATGTCAGCCACAAATATCTTAGTGCATCATGAAATGAGCCTTATCCAGAATGAAAGCAATAATCCGGCTGAAGTTGTTAATTCAGTAGTGGCTGCATTTATTGGAGGCAAACGCGTTAACTACGCGAGAAAGGGCTCCTATCAGACTCGCTGTTAGGGAGCTGTTGCGTCCATCAACAAAGGAGACATTCATTGATAAATACAAAACTGTGCTGCACCGAAGTCCAAGGGATGTACACAACAACAACTGGAAGCAAACAAGAAACAGATACGAAGGAAGAAAGAATTGTATGGTGGGGATCCAGACGTATATAATGGTCCATAGGCCTCAGGAAAACCCGACAGGACAAGTGAAGAGATGGCGGCAAAAATAAATTACAGACGATCAACGTGAAGAGTTGGGTCAAAATACCAAAGCCTGGAACAACAATGAAAACGTTTAACGGCATCCTGGGCAGCAAAAATATGTAAAATGCGGAAAAACACACCTGAGCAAATACTATCCATTCCATGCTATACTCGGATCTCTGTGCATCAACTAGGTAGGGCTTAGAAAATAAACTCTGGGGTTGCAAGATATCGAGCAAACACTTAATATATCTGTGGAGTGCATAAAAATTTGGCTTGACCCTGATGCGCCATACCTAGGTATCAGTCTTTTTCACTTGTCCGTTCTTTTTGGTAATAGTACAGTAAGCCTCGGTGACGTGCTGAGGGGAAAGCTCCTCACAGATATATTCAATGCTTACGCGGTCGAGGTCATAGCAAGTGACAAATCCCTTGAAAACATTACGGAATCTGTGTGGTTCCACCTTCACTGGTACGTGAGCATTATTACTCAAAGGTATTTCACTAAATGCCATTACATTAAAAGACTGTGTGTCAATCGTGGTCTGAATCATAATGGTGCCATCATGCAGTTTCTTCTTGAGACGTCCGATTTTGCTGCTCCATTTATCACTCTTTCAAGGATAAATGGACTTACAAGTTTTAGGTCTTCACTTTCATCTACTCGAGAAATTACCAGGAAGCGGGGCTGAGCCCTCACCACTTCCTGGATTTTTTTCCATAACAGGACTGGACGGCCTTACCCGTTTTCACTTCTTATCAATATTACGGCCCTGTGAGGGGCCGGGCAATGATTTGCCAGCAGTGTTTGGTAGTACGTTGATAGCGGACAGAAAGGTGTAAGCTGTGACAATGATTTCATGCATGCCTTGTTTGGGGACAACCTGCACAGTACTAGGCTCGTAGACCCAGGGTGATCCAAGTTGGTTCTACCACATGAGGCCCTGTTAAACCTCCTGACGAGAAACCCCACACGACGCTAGACATGACAACCTTCGCATAGGGCATCGCCGAGAGAGAGGTCATCGCAGCAAGTGGGTGTAGGAAAGTGCCAATTTTACGTCCGGGCCCTCGTGAACGCAACCAGTCTTTTCTCAAAGTAGGGTACCTGGTTATTGTCATCCCTAAGCCCCCTCTACTAGGATATTACAACCGGCGCACTTTCATGAAGGGGCTCAAGTGCAGTGGTATTCAATAATTGTCCAAGAAAAGCCGTGTGAGTTGACAAGGTCGTCAACGGAGTAGCCCCTAAAAGCTTCTGTACAGGACTGAACGGTAGTGGAAGGAGAGAAACAAGTGAAAAAAGAGAAATGTGGGAGAAAAGGGAAGGAGAGATATAGGGAAGGGAGAAGAAGAAAGGAAAGAGAAAGTGAAGGGAGAAGTTAAGGAGTTGACAGGAAAAAGATAGGATAGGTTTGTCCTGCACGAGGTACGTCCTGTACAGAAGCTTCCTCTTTAAGTCGTATCTTACGACAAGCGGGGGTTACTGCGGGACTATTTTAAACCCCATCCCATCGGGGGACGTTGGCACCTTGGGTCTTGTGGGCGAGACTGACGAAACAACCATCATGGCCAGGCGTATTCTACTTAGCCGTGCAGGTATCTCGTTGAAACAAACGAGACGAGTCGTAGAAATAGAATGCATCATATCTGGTGGGCCGTGGCCTTATATGTGTGTTGGACCGTACAACCATGTGAAAGGGGGGAGGAGCGATGGAGGGAAGTCTGGAAGTCACCAGTTGTTTGTAGAAGAACGTGGAATACTCTGGAACAGGGCATAATGATGCTGGCTCAGGTGAGCATCAGCACAATCTGTCTAAAGGTGCACATCCTATAGAGTGTCTGACGCAGAGCACTGCTACAATGGAATGTTATCGGGACTGTTTCCTACAATGCGTCAGCCACCTGCGGTTGCCGTTAGGGCAGGGTAGCCGTGCGGCCGTACCAGTTCGAGAGCAGTTTAGACGCAACCATCAAGGAGAATACTCTATGTCCGAAGTTAAGGTACTATTTACAGTGGGGGAGGATGAAAAATTGGTAGAAATGGTTTCGAAATTTCCTTCCATTTACGATGTTTCTTCACCAATATACAAGGACCAAACTGTGAAGGACAATGCGTGGATAGAAATAGCGAAATTCGTCAAGAGATCAGGTAAGAAAAGTACAATCAAGTCTCAGTTTATTCATATTGTTTATTAGTTTATTAGCTTCGTGTTACTGGCTATTATTTATTTATTATTATAGACGCCTTCAACAGGCAAAGGTCACTTCAAGTAGTCTAATTACGATATACCACGTGGTTAATTGAAATTAAAACTTCATTTAGAAGTTTTGTTGTAATTATTAAACTCAACATAAATCAATTTTCATAATTATTTTATTACATAACACAAATACACAAATTAATTATGAATAAATAAAGTTAATATTATAAATTAATACATAACAAGTTCACCTGATGGAATGTAAATGCAGCATACTGTCACCTAAATAGCAAGGGAGATTCGGACAGCGATCACTTAGAAATTAGAAACAATATTAATATATTTATGGTATATATTGCTTTGTGCAAGTATAGCCACACCTCCACTAGCCCGATCAAAGAATGGCTTGTCGGTACAATATACATCGTACCCACGAAGCCTCGGTGAACAGGGTGGAAGTGGGTCTCCTGCAAACATAAGATTGAAAGGTGCAGAGAATAAATTAGTAGTTTAATTTTATCCACACGAGCAGAGAAACCTCTAAAACCATTGTGGTAGCGACATTATTTATTAATAAAAATGGATTCATCCACGCAATTCATCACACTATATCTTAAAAATAAAAATTGATTTAAGACCTTTTTAATTCCTTTTGTTTTGGCAAGTCCATCCTGAACTTCTAGTTTCAAGAGAGGCTTTTGTTTTTCTTATAAGATACTGAGGCGTTGAATCCTTGCGCGAAGTTTTTGTTACGGCCTTCGACACCTTATTGTAAGTATTAATTTCGGTGGTCATTCACTGGGCCTTCATCAAGACGCCAATAAGACTCACCTCTTCCGCCACCCATCCCAACCTCCGGATACCCAAAGACGAGAGTGAGCGGCTCAAAAACGGCCGCACGAATTTTGGTTTCCCGAGGAGTTCTCGGGGTCGTTCCCCGAAGAGGTCTCAGGGTTGGGCCCCGAAGACCTGTCCTCGAGGTTATAGGTGGTAGAGACGACCTTATATAAGGTCATTACTACTGTACAAATTTTGGTGTTATAATATTTGGCACTTGTTGACTTTATGGCAGTATGGGATAATTTATGTTTTGGCTGACAAACTGGCTATATGTCTGAAATACCGGATTCTGACTAGATACTTATTATTAGTGTGCCTGGAAATATGGAATCTTCTTTTCAGTTTGAATCTGCAGGACTTTTTTCATTCCCTTCCATTCTATACAGGCCCGAGACCAGGCAGAATGGGGACCCTTGCTGTTCACGCAGAGCTTAGGAAACTCACACGGTGTATCGTGAGCCTCTTTACCGCATGACCAAACTCCTGGCACTGAAAGCAGCGCTGTGGGTTCGGGACGTACGGCCGGACCCTGAGCAAGTGTAAGTAAAATCTTTTGAGTATAAATGGGGTGACACACTTAGGAGTTTCATCTTTCTCTTTTCGGGACATAATCAGGAAACGGGGATGAGGCCTCACCACTTATTGATTATTAAAAATCGGGCTAGACGGCCTTACCCTTTTCACCTTTGTTCATTATAACAGCCCTGTGAGAGGCCAGGCAGTTAGTTGCCAGTCGAGGTTTGGCATTACGGTGTCAGAGGGCAGTTAGTTGCCAGCGAGGTTTGGCATTACGGTGTCAGAGGGCAGTTAGTTGTCAGCGGTGACAATAGATTCGATTATGCCTAATTTGGGGATAACCTGCAGAGTACTCGGATCGTAGACCCACCCACGATGATCCCAGTTCATACTACTACTATTACTATTACATATGACCCTGTTAATTCTCCATACGACGCTAGACATGACAACCTTCGCATGAGACATCGCCGAGAGAGAGGTCATCGCAATAAGTGGGCTCAGTAAATTGCCAATTTTACCTCCGGGCCCTTATGAACGCAAACGATCTTTTCTCAAAGTACAATACCCAGTTATTGTCATCCCTAAGGCCCTTCTACTAAGAAATTACAAGAGGCGCAGTTTTATGAAGGAGCTCAAATGCTGTAGTATCCAGTATTTGTCCGAGGAGAGGCGTGTTAGCTGCCAAGCTACTCAACGGAGGGGCCTAAAAGCTTCCGTGAGGGACTAAATGGCAGGAAAAAGGAAGACATAGGCAAGGAAAAAGGAAGACATAGGCAAGGAAAAAGGAAGACATAGGCAAGGAAAAAAAATGAAGAAGAAAAGAAGGTGAAAGGACAGATAGAGGATAGCTTTGTCCTGCACGAGGTACGTCCTGTACAGAAGACTCCTCTTTAAGTCACGTCTTACGACAAGCAGTAGCTGCGGGACTATTCGAAACTCCGTCCCGCAGGGGGTAGTTTATGGAACATGTTTGTCATGATGTTTTTACAGACAGGTTATATGTGTGCTAAGCAGTAACGGCTACAAAGCGAGAGCAATTATGAGCCTAGGTGAGGGGTCCCCCATAAAGCTATCCAAAAACTCGCCTCTACACACTCACCCACCTGACAATCACCAAAAGGATACAAAAGTTTTAAAACTCACCCTCAATGAACGAGCCAAAACAGATGAGTCTAGCCGTGACATAAACGTTTGCACAAGAACCGGATAAGTAGGAAAACGTAAACTATGATAAAATTCAAGACAAACTACGCTTACCAGGGCTGGATTAATAAATTATCCTTCCATTCAGTAACAAACTTATACTTTTAATACGGTAAACAAACAAGTAGTGGATTTAATATATTAATAAATGCCTCCTCTTGAAACCGATCAACGTCTATCCCTGCCCCCCTCCTATACCTTAGAGCCAATGATTATTAAGCTCCACCCCTCTTTTACATTATAAAATATAGTTTCCAATAGTACTGTAAGATGGGCTGTTTGTACATGCTATGACGCAATAATTTCTTTTACTAATATATGTTATTATTCTTCGTTATAGTTCTGTTTCCTTTGTTACTTGTGTTGTTAATGAAAAATGGTAAGAAAGTAAGAAAAAACCGCGGGGTCAAAACACTATGCAAACTATAGAAATGAAGATTTGTAAAAAGTAGTGGAAGCAGTTCAGCGGGGGGGAGGATGTTAAAAAACAACAGGCTGCTGAAAAATTCAAAGTTTCTCGGACAACACTTATACGAAAGACCCTTGGACAGAATCAAAAAACCTGTTGGACATCCTACTGTTCTTAGCAAAAATGAAGAAGCCACCATTGCAGAAACCCTTGGTGTGATATCAAACTGGAGATTTCCTCTTCCACAGGCAGTTATAAAGGATGTTGTAAAAAAAAGTCCTTGACAAACAAGGTAAACTAGTACGAATCTTTAAAAACAACATTCCAGGTCCAGATTTTCCTGAATCTTTCATAGCTCGAAACAACCTTTCTATTAGAATTGCATCCAACATAGAGATCCAGCTCGTCTGTAAATCATGACATTTCGTTTAACAATATAGGATATATTCACGTATTTTGTATTAATAAAAAGCATGCATATACAATTTCGTTCACATTACGGGGTAACTTGGATACACGGAGTTTACCTCACATTTAAATGAGAAATAAGTGTGGGTGGTCCCCAGTACCGGGGCTACTTGGGGACCCAATTTTTTTTTTACCTTTCTTCTTGAATGTATTCCAATTTTTATTTCAGCCATGTTACCTGAAAGGTCAGGTCGGTACAGTACATATTTTTAGTTGCCCCATTCTAAAAATTCAATGAATCAGTTGCAAAAATGTGTTAAAAAGGTGTCTAAGTAAACCACTTTGAGCAGGTTGAGTGATTTTATACATCTCGCTTTCAGGTCTATGATGTGGCGGATCCAAGTTAATTTAAAGTCAAATAAAAGTCCCAGAAACCTTACAGTCTCTGAGACTGGTAAAACAACGTGGT
The DNA here is from genome assembly GCA_902151455.1 of Timema bartmani. NCBI lineage: Eukaryota > Metazoa > Arthropoda > Insecta > Phasmatodea > Timematidae > Timema > Timema bartmani. The sequence goes on along the minus strand of CABFWB010009848.1, from coordinate 1,485 downwards.
TCATTAAAATACTGGGGGCTGGTTGTATTGCAGGTAATCTGTGGAAGTGGACGACCGTCGTTTTGGCTGCAGAGAAGCGAAAGCCATTACGCGATGCCTACGACCAAAGATTGTTGACAGAGAGTTTTATCTTTTGCCAAATATTCTGCAGAGTTGAAGAGTAAATTAAAAAAACTTTTCAAACAACTTGCTTTCAAAAAACATAATCCATAAAAAAAATACAGATTCCACTAACTTTTCACTTTGCACTACACAACTTTTAATTTACAAAATTATTGTTTACAAAAGAGAATGAAAACAGCATAGCCAGAGTGAAAAGGGAAAAGTTAGAATGTTCTTCATAAAACAGATAAGAAATGAAAAGTACAATTTTTCAAAAAACAGAATTACTCTTCACTTTTCAAATTATGTTGAATGAAAAGTGAAAAGTTGAAAAGTACTTCCAAAACACAAGCCCCTGCTATTGTAAATAATTGTATTCTATTGCTAAAGATGTCATCTGGCTTTGTGTGAATTGTGTACATAGTTAAAAACAATAATTAGTAGTGTAAAATTACATTAATGGCACAAGTAACATCTCGATAATGATATTTATTTAGATACTTTTAGTGTTTTTATAAATTATTATATTATGTCTAGTTTTTAGGCGTTTTGTTTTTGTAACCTCTAAAGTATATTTTGCAACAATTTTTTTACTACAGTTAACAAAGCTATTAATCTGGAAATTTTGCATTTCATCAGGACGACTTCAGTGGAACCCTACTCAAAAGAGAATTATGTAAAGCCACAGCAACAACTGTTGGGAAGCCCTTATTATGATCCTTTCATTGGCATTTCGACATAGTTTTAACTTGGATCGCAGTTCTTGATATTATATCAATGATATATGCAATTTTCAATTTTAATGTAATTCCAAGGACAAAATATTTCATAAACAAATTCTTCTGGAAGTAGTGTTTTGTATCACATATACTGCCCCAAATGTAAAGCGTTAATTAGAGAAAAGGAAACTGTTTCAAGCTTATTTTATAACTTTCAACCTAATGAAGTAATTTAAAGAATCGCTGCGTGATCCTTCGTGAATGAAAGTAGTTATGGAAAATCCTACAAGAGGCTGTAAAGGAGAAAAATTAAGCGATATTCATGATGGAGCAACGTATAGACCAGTGGTTCTAAAACTTTTTTAGATTGTATCCCTTGGCCATGACTAGAAGTTTAATGAATCCACAAGACAAAAAAAAAATCCAAATTACAGGTTTAAAATAATTATGACCAGATGGCATATTATTGATCTATTTGATCTATTGGGAAAAAATATTTCAAATGTGACAAAGCTATTTAGAGAGAATCCTACTGTTATAGCCAGCCTTAACGTAATCTCTTATTAAGAATCGTGATAAGTTTAAAAAAACATAATTTTACTGTAAAAAGTCTATAGAAAAGCTTTATATATTTCCTTCAAAAATTCATTCAAAAATAAAGAAA
>CABFWB010009847.1:0-11376 GCA_902151455.1 Timema bartmani | reverse complement strand
TTAGGAATTGGGAAGGTTGAATTTAGAGGAAGTGAACCCGCATTTGCGTGGAGGGAGAGTGGAAAACCATTTAGGAAAATAAACCAGTTCACTCGACCGAGATTCGAACCTCGATCTCCCCGTCCTCGGCGGTCGAGCTCAACACTAGTGCGTTAGCCAACTACGCCGCCGAGGCGGGTGTTTTTTACTACACTTCCTCCTAACTCACTGATGAGATAGCGGGATAGTATAAAAATTATACTGTATTCTTAAATATAGGGAGCACAAAAGATGTCCTAACTTGGTACGATGAGTACTTTTGGAGTTTACTGGAAACAAACAAACAGAAGCTCGTATTGATATATATTTTAAAGCTAATATATACCTTTATCAAAGGTGACAGTTATAAATAGGAATAATACATAAAATCGTGCTATTTACAAATAAATCTAATAACTTCTCTGTCAGATAAGGCACTTCCGATGAAAATCGTACTTTACCTACCTGTATGATGCGGCAACTACTCTGATGCATATCACGAGGAAGTTTAGATTGGATTAGAATTGAATGTACGTTACATGTTGGTTGGTCACTTCCAGTGGTGACAACTTCACGGGGAGTCACGTCTCTCGTTGCAGTGACCGCGGTTGCACATTAATTTAGTCTCTCCCTCTCTCCCCTTTATCTTATTTTATTTCTTCCTCGCTCTCTCTTTGTCTCATATAACCTTCTGTGACCAAAGCTTCCCTCTGGACAACTGAGTGGCCAAGAATGGGACGTGCTGATACCCACAGTTCATTTAAGTGAAGACGCTCTTTTGTGACAGTATGGAACTCGAATTTTAATATGATTTCGTTCTAACTGAAAATAACCAGGATATGGTATATATATATATATTTTTTTTTGAATCTGTAAATTTAATCATTTTTATAAATTTATTTAATTTGCCATGTCTTTTCTTTCCCATTTTTAACTTATTTTTGCTGCCTCTGTATCTATTTAATTCCCTCCCCTAGTCCTTCTCTGGCTATTTTTTATAAATTCTCTTCCTAATGCTTTTCATTCGAATTTTCTTTTTACGCCTATTTTCTCATTCCAAATTTTCAAAATACTCTGTAAACTTTATCAATATTTATTTTCAATATATTTAAATTATCTGTTCATCTGTATTACTTCTCCCCGCCCCCCTCAAATCTTAGAATATTCTTCTTCTTTGTTGGCAGCATCCCTTTACGTCTTTGGTTCTCCCTTTCTTTCTATGTATTCTGCTTCTACTCACGTAATTTCCCCCACATCCCTAGTGAGATCACCTCCAGATAAAAGGGTTGGAAGCAACCCACAGCTTCCGCGGCTGAATGCTACTATTCTAGGAGGATATAAGCTGGAAGGGTGCAGGGAAGTTATTATTATTATTAGCACCGCGTCTTACTACCCGTTCGGGTTATACGCACTTACGCTAATGTGCAATGGTAGGGTGATTGTGAGATGAAATGGAGGACCTACAGTTTAACGTGGGATCCGAACCACGGTGGAGGACTGCAGGGAAGTTAAAATATGAAGTAACGCATTGGGATAGAAAAATAAAATATTCTCTGTCGCCCTCATTTTAGACTTTTTTAGCACACATTTTAACAGTCTCCAGAGCTAGTAACTACAACATTATATAGATCTACAAATATGTAATTTGATAAGCTCATTTCCGGTGATGAAAATTATGAGAAGACAGCTGAACCGATTATGACAAAAGAACACTCATTTTAAATGTTCCCGGATGTCGGTAAAAATAATAGCTTCCAACTAAAATCAGATCTTCCTATCAAATTTCTAGCTTTTCTTCTGTGTGTGCAGCAGCTCATAATATGTACAGTAATTATTTGTTTACATCACCATAGAAACCATGATTTATGTATGACTGTACATCGGCAAATAAAGTACTTCTTTTTGTTTAAAAATAATAAATCAACTCTTACTTGTTTGGTGTGGCTCAACAAATATATAGGAAGCTGGGTGAGGGGTTGTTTTAAGGTCTTAATCGTTGTGTGAAGGGGAATACTATACGTGTTGATTAAAATTAAACACGGAAAGCTCAAAATATATGGAAAGGTGATAAATAGCCTTTTGATGAGTAAACATTTGACTATAAAGTCGAGTGAGGCATTCTTCTATTCCATATAACCTTTTATGATACAAATATTTTAATTCATTTCATCGCGATAAACTGCAGCCGTCATTGGAAGAGACCACTAGTTATTTATTTATTTATTTATTTTACATTTTACATTTATTTAGCATTTTAATAGTAAAAAAACTCCATGGCTTCAGCTCGCAAACAATCCATACCGACCGAGTGGCCTCCGTATGTTGGCGAAGATAGTGCCAAATATTGATGATAAAGGGTGTTATGTAGTCAGCACAACGAACTCTCCTGCCATCAATCTCAGTTTTATAGAACGGAACTGCTACTTTTTGATCGAACCCGGGACCTCTGTATCTGTAGCCAAGAGTTCTGACAACTAGACCATATAGGTGGTCATACTAACGGTAAGTAACATTGTTTAGATGTATTATTATAGGTACAAACATTTAAAAATCATACTGTCACTATACTTAAATTTTGTCAATTATATTCACCTACTAAACTACCCTTACCTCTAATTACACGCATATATATATATATTAATTACGTTAATATGGTAGGAGTTAGGAAGGTAGAAGTACTGGCTGAGATTCAAACCCCGACCTCCCCATCACCGTCAAACCAGAGTAAACGACCTTGACATTTATTGCACGTGCCTACCGGTGCGGGCCATTGAACTACTACCATTCAAAATGAATAAAACAACTAATTCAGACAGTGTTGGCTAGAGAAACCCCTTAAGAGCAATTTGTTTGAAAATATCTTAAGTGTAGCTTGTAAGAAACATTTCACCTCGATTATAAATCGTCCTAAGCCACAACAAAAACTTTTCTCTTTTATCAAATATGTAAGGTTTAAGTGTAGGCGGACATTTGTAGATGAGAATCCACTAAATGTTAATGAAATATAGACCTCTTAAACATATTTAGAGTTTGTTATAGTAAAATAAATGATGGACTTCATTTTCTTTTTCTTGTTACCAGTCTGAGCTATCATATTTTTAACTAACAGGATAAATTTAAGGGAAGTGGGAAACCAATTAGGAAAAAAAAGAAGAAAAAACCTCTGCCTATGCTCGGTAAGAATTTAAACCCCAAACACACCATGATCAGTAAACCAGACTAGACGAGACTGATGCCTATGACTACGTGTCCACACGAGAGTAGGAGCAGTGATGTGAGGCGATGGGGCAGAAGGACAGTCAATCTGTACCGCAAAACATTCAGGCTGAGGATAATTTTTTTTTATCAACGCGTCTTATTACCTGTTTAGGCAATACGCATTTATAATAATTACTCTAATGGGGTAAGAATGAAGACTTTAGCATTTTAGAGCTATTCTACCCGTATTTGCATGGAAGGAGAGTGGGAAAACATTTAGGAAAAACCACCCTCAGTAGACCCGACCGAGATTTGAACACCAATTTTCCCGTCATCAGCAGGCCTGTCTAACACGAGAGTGACGCCTCAGATCATGAGCCCAATGAAAGTGGGTAGTCTCATTATTGAAGATTGCTGAACAATAGTGAAATATGAAAGGGTGTAGAGCATCCATGGAGAAGGAGTGCTCGGGTAATAGGGGTCATCCCTAAAAACCACGTAACGCATTTTTCTTAGCCTTTTTTTTTGACCCTCCCACCCCCCCATGTCACACCAAGTAGACATTTAACTTCATCTCTCCTACCTGTGTTAAGTAACTTTTCACATCAAGAGTAAATGCGATTCTTTCATAGGGAAGCTTTTATATACACTGAGAACGGGATTAAGATTTAATAACTTTTGTAGTTCATTTTAAATCCTTAAGGTGAGATGGAGGGTGATGCGACAGAAAGTCAGTGTCTTTACAGTCTTTATGGCAAAACTCTTTTGGCCAAAATAAATCAAATATTTCTCCAGTACAAATATAGAGTATTTTCTTCACATGGTGACCTCAACAGTTGTTAAATATCTGTAAAGTATGTTCTGTAATTTAATGACAACTTATTCCATTCATTTAAAAAGTTTGTTAGATAATGCCAACATGCTCAAGAGAGATATTCAGGAAATGTTGACACCAACATGTGAAGTAAATTAAACTCTATGTTTGTACTCAAGAAATATTTTATTTAATTTGGCAAAAAAAAATGTTTCGCCATAAAAACTGCAAAAACACTGTCTTTTCCTCGCGCCCCCTTCCATCCCACCTGATTTCAAAGAGATTTATTACAATATTTTAATATGTTTATTTATGGTTTAACTGCACATATTGACAATTATTATTGGGAAAAATTAACAAACTTTTTAAAATCAGTAGACAACTTTGGAATTTAGGAAAATGTATGTGTTATGTAACAATGTTACGTACTCCCCCTCCCCCCATGTGGATATTAGAGCTCACCCCTCAACCCCTGTCATAGCCGTTACGTGGTTCATGGATGATCCCAGAGCAATGCTGCTTCAACAAATATCGTCAACTGGGGAGATCAATGAATGTTACAAAATTTGGAGGCGAATAAATTTAGTTACCGTTTAGTTTTGAAAGGCATGTCTGTCAAGTTTGATGTATATATATATATACCTCCGTCATTTATTTTAAATTCATCCATGAAGCTCAGTGAAATTAGTGTCGACGTTCTATATAAAAAATGTCCTAGTGCCCAGTTTCTATCCTAGCTACCTGAAACCATAAGATCTTGTGGTCACTCGATGTATTTTTTAAAACCCTATTTTAGCTTATATAAGCCAGGCGTGAGCGAGGTGATTATAACCTAAGACCACACTCGCAGCCTTGTCCACGCGGACAAAGACGTCAGTCTCATATGGCTTGGTTTTCCAAGGTTCGAATTCTGAAAGGGTTTATTGCGATAGTTTTTACAATATGGTTTCCAACTTTACCTCCATACAAATGAAGGCAGACTTACTCTATATTAAAGATTTTTTATCCTCTTCTTATCCCATTAGTGCAAATATGTGATGATATGAAAATATAGCTTAACCCAATATTGGGACTGACAGTATATATCCCAGTTTTCAAATAAAGGGTCTAGTTGGCTCCATAATTGAACTAACAGTACATAGATTTGTTTTAAAACAAAGGGTATATTTTGGCTTCATAATTGAACTAACAGCACATAGCCTTGTTTTTAAACAAAGGGTATATTTTGGCTTCATAATTGAACTAACAGCACATAGTCTTGTTTTCAAACAAAAGGTCTGTCTTGGCTCCATAATTGAACTAACAGCAAATAACCTTGTTTTCAAACAAAAGGTCTATCTTGGATCTATGATTGAACTAACAGCACATAGCCTTGTTTTCAAATAAAGGATATATTTTGGCTCCATAATTGTACTAACAGCATATAGCCTTGTTTTTAAACAAAGGGGTTATCTTGGATCCATAGTTTAGTTAACAGTAGATAGTCCTGTTTTCAATCAAAGTATCTAGATTAAGCCTAATTTACACTGTCATATTTTACCTATGCCAATCCAATTGTCATGTAAATAAAGGTTTATAAAAATTTTTGAATAGCGTTCAAATATTTACCTGTGGCTGGAAGTCAGAGCTATTATTTTGTATATAGGCACACCAATAGAGGTTTACACATGCAAATTCTACTAGAGCGGACGTTAACTATTGGCAATAAAATATTTGAGCGTTAGAATATTCATGCAAACAGAAAACTCGTTGTGCAAATTATTTGATTTGCATTAATATTTAGGTCTACACTGTAAAGTTGATGTCAAATGTCAAATTATTGGCACCGGCAAAATATGACAGTGTAGGCCTAAAGCTGCGTTTATACTATGTCTTTTTTCATGCAACATGAGGCATGCAATTAGGCGCACCGGAGAGGCACGTTGAGGCATGCGACTGCGGATGCCACAAATGTAGTTGTGCGCCTAGCCACAGGTAGGCGCAAGTGCTCCCCAAATATTTGGGGAGCATATTGCAATACTCTTGCCTCACAGTCACTAGAGAACTGTTAAAAGGTATTTTGTACTAGAGCCATTGCAACCTTTTTTAAACTCACTTTCACATAAACATAGATTGCCTTGACGATGGCCACGCATACTTACGAAATTATGACTGAAATCTATGACACAAATATTTTAAACTGGTACACCAAACTCTGATAGCTATCACCTGTTGCCAAAAAACGAAGAGTGACCGATAATCACGTACTTGCTGGTATGGCATCCCTAAATGTAGTATCTTGTTTTGAAATGTGTGGTTCGACCATACTCAGAAAAATATCAAAATCCCTTGGGGACATTCTTATGAAGTTCTTAAACAATCGACCTCTATCTAATTCGCACACTTCTAATAGTAATCGTGCACTTAATGAACGTGATTCTATAAACTGACTCATCCAGAACTCACGACGCTTTTGTTTCTTTTGACGTCGTAAAATGACGATAGCTGCAGCGACGCCTGCAGCAAGTACTTCCCGCAACATCTCTAACGCATGGAAAGAGATGCAAAAATGTAAACAATTCAGGTTGTATAAGGCAAGATGCAAGAGGCAAGAGGCAAGACGCACCACGCACCGAAAGAGGCACGCTTCTGCGCATATAATGTTGCATGAAAGGAGGCATAAGTCTAAACGCAATTTAAACGATACTTTAGCTTTATAATTGAATTCAGTTTGTTTCTGCTATAAATAACAAGCATGTTGTCTTTATGCACATGTCACATGTATCTTTACTTCTATACTCGAGTTAAAATGTAGCTATTTTCAACTAGAGGGAGGGGGGTAATATAACTAATATTGATAAAAAGTGATTCCCCTGAGGCACGTGTACACTTCATCTATCCTGAAAGGTAGCAGTCCTACTTTAATGGATTATAGTATGAGCCTATCTTATGAGCTATATCATAGTGGAATAATGTTAGGTAAGCTTGTTACCTTAAAGGGTAAACAAAGAATACCTCATTTTCAAACAAAATGTTGACCTTATTAAAAAGAATAGAAACACATACCTATGAAACATAGGTATGTGTTTGTGATCGTCGCCGTAACATCATTTGGAAAACGCTACTCTTCCAGTCGTTCATTCAAGAGTTACAGCACATTTGGAAAATACAAAAGGGTCTAGATGTATTCATAAAGAGTGTACATTGCCAACTAAAACAAAACTGAATTGTATTAACTTTTTTTGCATGCATGTAATGTAAAACAATATTATTGAAGTACTGCTGTATTTACTACTGTATTTACCTACATGCACTTTTTTTTAAATATATAAAAAGTCATATAAAGTGAAGTTTAAACTTTTTTTTTAGCAAACTATAATATGTAATGTAATATCTGTATTGTTAACAAAACAAAATCTATACACCCACATTGGTGGCCGTATGTTCTGAGACACTACTCTCGCAGTAAACTAGACTGTCGATGATGGGGAGATCGAGGTTCGAGTCTCGGTCGGGTGTACTGAGGGTGGTTTTTCCAAAATGATTTTTCCACTCTCCCTTCACACAAAGGAGGGTTCACTTCCTTTAAATATAGCCTTCCCTATCCCTAAAACCAATAGCATAGTTAGTACATAAGCGTATACCACAAATTTTGTTTGAATATTAGTTGTTCACGGAAGGTTTAAAATTGACAGTTTGTGGTGTTTTAATTAATGAGTCAATGTTTTGATTGTACTGTAGGTGTACGTATTATTTCCCAACCATGTCTTACTACCCATCTAGGCTATTTTAATTATGCTAGTGGGGTAAGGATCAGGAACTTATACCTGTAGAGGAAATGTACTCGCAATCGCGTTGCGTTAAAAGAGAATGAATGCAGTTTCAAAGTAATAGGCCTAAATTTTTTGTCCTTAAATAGAAACGAACTGGAAATACTGGATTCAATAACTTGGCACAGTTCTATTCCTGACCGGGCCGAAAATCTATGATTGTTAAAAAAAGTTTAGGAATAAGTTTTTCATGTACTTTATTATTATTAATATCATTATTAGTTGGAGTAGTAATTTTATTTTTTTGAACTCTTTGAATGCTGTTATAGTTTGTTTACGTTTATAATTGTGAAATAGAAATAGTTTGGACTGAGTAATATTAGCTATCCATAGAGTGTAATATTTAAAGTAAAAATGTATGTAAAGTGTTAAATGCTATATTTTGATTTATTTGCATTAAATAGTTTACTTGGTTTGTTTATAAGATAACCATTTAAGTTTGCATGATTCTATTACTTTCTATTAATTTGATTCAAACACATGTTTCCTGTGTTTATCATCCATCACAAAATATGTATCCATTAAGATGTAGAAGATTACTTTTCTTTGTGATAAAAAAGTACAAGTGTTACTCAAGGTTTGTAAGCGAAGGGTAAAATACACGAAGATATTAAATTATTTCAAATAAAATTTGACGTTGATTTTTCATTATGAGCTGTAACAAAAAATATAAAAAAGTATATTAAAAAGTAAAATTTGATAGCAGAAAGTACATGTTAACATTTAAATAAGAAAAGGGATGTGTTTGACAGATTTAATTAACAAGTTTTGAGAAAAAATGTTCTTAGATCACAGCTCGAAGGAATTTTTTCCATAAACAAAACTACAAAATGCCAATAGCAATCAACTTTAAACTTATTATTCAGAGCTAAAGTCAATTTCAAGATATCAACTGTAGAGAAGCGAGAAAAAAAATTGAAATTTTATAATTTTTAAAATTTAAAATTTTCTTTCAATCTCAATAGTAATCATTATGATTATATGTCCTCGAATGTGTTTCATGCAACTTTAAATGCTGCTTTTTGAAATGGCTGTGTTCATTTCATAGGACTGACATTATAGCTGTTAGCTTAGTCTTCGATTTTATAGTGCATCTGTATTTTTTTTGTAGGCCTAAATACAATAATTGTAACATACCTTAAAAATATTACAAAACATATTTTGAATCAACATAAATAAGTTAAAAAATAAATCATCCAAGTTTATATTTATAATACTTCGTCGTATAACACCAAAGTCATTAACAGCCTAAGGTGAAAGTGTAGGGAATGCTGTTTTTATATCAAAACATTTTTTCTTTGGTCAAAAGAAATCGAATAGTTCTCAAGTAGAAAATAATATAGAGTTTAATTTTAATCGCATGATGAACTCATAAGTTGTTTAATATCTGTCAAGGATGTCCTGGAAATTAATTACAACTTTTTCTCATCTATTGCTCCAATGATCATGACAGATATTCAACAACGATTGATATCAAACATGTGAAGGTCATTAAACTCTATTTCTACTGAAGCCATATTTTATTTATTTTGGCAAAAATAGGTTTTACTATAAGAAATACAAAAAACACCTTTTCTAGAGTCTCCAACACTCCCGCGTTAATCTTAGGACTTTGGCTAGTTTTAGAGCAAGTGCACCTCAATTAGTGTGGAGTAAGATTAGTAAAACCACCACTATTGCACCCATATTAGATTCAAACCTTTATCTCTTCATCGCCTGAAATCCTGTCTATTCGGCACTTGACACCTGGGACCACGTGGCCACCATTACGGATATTTCAAACGTTAAATATACACGCGAGCCTCTCAATCTTTCCCGTCTCCTCTTCCATGGGAGATAGAGAAGGGGATAGAGAGAGAAACATAAAGCCTTTCACATCAGGCATGAGGTATTGTTATAAAATATTACAAATTGAAATTATCCTCTTATCTCTTTTTCCCACTCTTACAATTTCTTTTCATCTCTTTTTTTCTTTTCTTTCATACATATATATTTTATTTCTCTCAATTCCAGTAGTTTCATTTATTTCCTTCATCTCTTAAAATTGTTTCTTCCTTCAATCTCCCATATCTCTTTTATTTTTTTGCGTGCATCCGAGCATTTTCACCCTCTTCCCCTTTTGAGATTGTACAGACCACCAAAATACGATCGTTCTCCATTCGATCACCGGGTTTCGCGTGACGAGTATATAAATTACACCCACCGCGAGAGGAAGAACTTATAATAACAATAGTAATACAGTATATTTTCAATTATTCAGTTAAATAAAAATGAGGAGTCATACAAATATTCTAAAAAAACATGGATAGTACAATATAATAGTAGAATGAATAATTGTATCAAGTAACACTTCCTTAACAAACAGGCTTATTTTACTCGTCCAACTACAAAATCAACAGAGATCCTTCCACCCTCCACAATTGCTTGGAGGCCTAGTTCACACGTAGTTGATAAATATAAATTGAAAAAATAGACATCCTAGATGGACATATAGATGGATAAGCCACGCACTAATAATCGGTAGTTTAAGGTATTTAAGGTGGGAGTATAGGGAACGCAATAATAGGTAAATGTTTTTGCAGTTTTTATAGCTAAACATATTTTTATACCAAAATAAATAAAATATTGTTCCACTAGAAAAAAAAAATTAACTTTATTCTCAAGGTGATATCAACAGTTGTTGAATATGAGCATAGTGACATTAGATGAGAAACTGTTCAAATAAAGAGAAAAAGTTGTCATTAAATTCCAAGACACCCTTGACAGATATTCAACAACTGTTGAAGTCACCAAATGAAGAAAATTAAATTCTATATTCCTTCTGTAGCATTATTTGATTAAAAAAATAAGTGTTGGTATAAAAACTGTAAAAATACTGACCTTTTCTCTCCTCCGCTACATCTTCACCTTAAATAATACAAATACCAACAACAATGGTATAGTTTAATAATTGAGGTTTCGCGACTGACTACAACATGTTTTCCTAGGATCTCTACGTCTAGTATTTAGACTACGTCAAGAGAAAAAGTTTTAAATTGTTAACTTTCTTCTCGAACCCAAACCTACAATCCAGCTTTCAATGTAATAACCCTTTAGAAAATAAAAACGTATTTTTTTTGTGGTCAAAATTGATAATAATCTATTATTTTATTAGGTTTGTTTGATAAGTATTGATACTATCTATAAAACAGTGACAATGTCGATCACATGATTCAACATGTGTGTAAGTAAAAGTAGATCTAGTAGCTTTTCTAGCTTTCAAATAAGGCCATTCTTGTTCAAATTGGTTAGTATTTGCTTGAAACTTAATTTCACAAGTTTATTATGATGAGTGGTCATTGAACTACACACTCAACAGTCTACTTTTTGAGCTTAAATTATTTTATATTTATTAAAAAAATCTATGTGGTTAATTTATTTTAAATAAAAATCAACACATTTTAATTAAATATCCTTCCAATATTAAGCGTATATATATATTTCTTGGAATTAAGGCAAACATAAATCTGGTTCCTACTAATAATAAAACCCAGCACA
>CABFWB010009846.1:0-11384 GCA_902151455.1 Timema bartmani | reverse complement strand
ATGTTTGTAACAATTAGGTGGAGAATGGACTAATTACCATGAAAGATTTTTTAAAGTTTATTCAAAACTTATTAAATACCTACATCGATCCATGAATTATGACAATAGTCGAATCTGAGCCATTTAACATAAACTTTTTCTCCTTTTCAACTAAAGACTTTCTCTGCCAGTTAAACGTTGAGATGAGAAGTTTTCCTTGCTCCTGAGTGTAAAATCTTACCAGGATAGGCTTTTTCTTTATATCTTCAAGCAGGAAAGTATTAGAATTAGTCTCAACAACCTTATGTATCTTGAACAGTTCTGTAGACCAATTTGCTGAATATCCTTTAGCAAAAACATCTTTATGCTTGCTAATTCGAACGATATCTCCAATTTTAAACCGAGACTTTGTATGGTCAACCATTTTGAAGCGGACGTAAACAGTTCGGAGAAGACTATAATCCTTGACGTCGATAGGTTTAATCTTAATAGGTGAGTGAAAAGTTTGATTATATTAATCAAGTAAGGAATCAATCATATCAATCCAATGATATGACCCTTTACCAATAAATAGTATACTGCAATACCGTACAAAACAAAACTGATAATTTGTCCACATAATATGCTTCAAAGTTTCATTGAATCGTTTTACAACACTAGCCTTAAAATTGCTATATGTAGAATAGTGATTAATATTTTACCGTTTCAAAAGATCTTCAAAATTAGTATTATAGTATTATAAAACTCATTTCCATTATCTGTTTGAAAATGACGAACCTTCAGAAATCCATTTGCTATAGTCTGTCGAAGGATGTACATTGTACACTATAGCTGCTGTAACATTCTTCCTTGTTTTGTCTTCGACGGGTACGGCGCAAGCACGTTAAAATAAACATCGATGACTGTAAGAAGATATTTGTATCCTTTGTTGGCTCTAGAGTAAGTAATCATCTCAACCAGATCAGCTTGTAGCAGTTCATTTAATCTTCATACGCTAACATATCTTCTAGCAAAACGTCGTCGAGCAGGTCAATGAAGTTCGTGTGCAATCTCTTCCTTGATAGACATGATTATGAAAATAGCATAGATGTGGTAAATGCTTTATAGAATAATGCCTGACTCTCTCAATTATTCTATGATCGTAGCGCTCTCATTCTCATGCGATGAATGTCCTGCTTGGGATGAAGCATACAAGAGACGTAGCCGACCGATCAATTCGTTCGGATCATTCCAATAGGTATAATCTACTCCTCTTCCTCTATCAATCTTGAATATTCCTTCACCCTTAAGGTCTTCAAACAAAGGTTTAATAATACGTAGATACTTTTGACCAACACGAGATTTTAAGCGCGCGTAATATATATTCCTGTGTCGATGTGCATTCGTCTTTTCAAGCATGATCTTGTAGACTTCAAGAACTTCTTCATTGTAATTCGAAGGTTCCTTTCTGAAGAGCAATTTTAATAGTTCTCGAGTGTAAGAAACGACGATTTAATTCAGGGTCACAATCCCGTCAGCCTCATTAAACATGTTGCGAGTATCTCCTAGCAAAGCTATACGACCATCATAGCGTACACCATAAGTTATATCCAAACGAGCTCAAGATGAGTAAAGATGAGTCTCCAACAACTGTTTGTTGTGATTATAATCAGGTGAGTTATCATTGTCATTCTCTTCTTTAGGATCAATTTCGACTTAAGATTTAGCAGTTAGCATATGTTCGGGATTTGAACTTGACTCTACCAATTTTAACATCATGTTTATCAGTTCTGTGATTGGTTTAAAGGTTTCCCGAGTGGCAACTTCTGACTCGTGGAATGCATCACGCAACTGTTTATATTCTCTCTTAATAATTTTACTCGCTTTGATGATATCCTCTGTGACTTTCGTTGCCATAATGTAAACTATGAATGATATGTATAATGAATGAACATGTATCATATTAAATATAATGGAAACATAATTCTACATGTAGAGTTACAGATGTTGCTGATATTTTCTCCATCATGAAAGATATGCCATAAACTTCTGAAACCTCGAAAGGTATTGTTCTGACAGGGATAAGGTTCACTCGACAAATCACATTCTTCAAATTCATGATGAGAGATGTAACCACACCTTATTTCTTGAATATATACTTGCTCCCACCGGTCAAAGTCAGCTCAAAGTGTTTTGAAACCTTACTGCTAGGCTTTGAATCCAAGTAGTTGTAGATGAAACCTCTGTTACACGTCACGTCACCAAAAAGTTTCAATGCAGCATCGTTGAGTTGTATTGGTTGAACAGTTTTGTGTAAGACCAAGCTTCCAGTATCTTAATATCGATCATCTTCTGTTACTCTAGCAGTCAATATATCTCTTCCGATTATATAATACAATTCGGTATAAATCGTTCTTTGTTGATCGATGGACTCTTCCAACTTCCTCAGCTTAGTAGTTAAAGTATCCAGCAGCCTAAGACGCTCCTCCTGCTGCTGACATACATTCTTCACCTCTTCTAACCTCTGCCGGCTAGTGGTTTCAAAGTTGGCTGACATAGAACGATTTTTCTTCACACTCTCAAATAGAATATCCATTTGTTTTGAGACCATATCCTTAACATTGTTGAAATCGGGTATTAGTTCACTACTATTTAACTACGTGGATCTCAAACAGGTTTTGAACACTGTCCAATCGCGATGGTATGGTTTCATTATAGTTAGTTTCAAGTAGCTAAAGTTTTGATGGGATTAAAGTTGGGTATCATTGTGTTGACACCTTGTGTTTTTGGGGTTCTACTAAATACTGTTTGGGCGCTTAATCTCTGCTCAAGCTTGTCATTATTGTTAGCTATTAATTATCTAGGAGACCATATCAGAGAATAGCTTGGCTTCAATACTCTTTCCTAATAAGGCACGATCAGCCTACCATCACTACACTAAGTTTTATACTTGTATTATTCTTTTGTTGTATAATAAAATACTCTCCTCTTGTTACCGCCTTATTATTTATAATGTAAGGAGTGTTACAATGTTTACTGTCATTTAACGATAATTTCTTTCGTCCTCAATTTCAAACACTCTGCAATTCCACGATGATTTTTCTAAGTTAAAATGTCAAATAGTAAAATTGGTTGATTGTAAATCTTTAGATTTTGATCTTTTAACTTAGCTGTCTCAGGTTTGCAGACTATCTTATGGGTCCCCAATGTTTGCTTGGAGTTTGGATTAGGGGCTTCACCCAATTGTGCAATTATGGGGAGTAATTTTTGTTAGCCCTTAAAGGGACGGTTGTGATTATTTTTATTTCTGTCTAGTGTTTGGGGCTTCTTCTCCTTAGGTCTGGTTTATGGACATTAGCTGCGAATAGGTAACTGGACTATCTTATTTTATTAAAGTTAGGCAGCCTGATTACGGGCCTTGGCACGATCCATTCTAGGAGCTGTCCTGATTATATTGTACTTGTGCTGATGTACTTGGTCCTCAAAAGGGCCTTATTAACGTTTCTGTGTCCTTCAGACACTTAGGACCTTAGTTTGGATATCGACATTTGAGTAATTTTTCCTGGTTCTGGTTAAAAGGAGTTTTGACCTAACCCATTGCTATTTGTTTACCTTTGTTTCTATGTAGTGAGGTTAATATTTTTGTTGGTATCGAGCCCAGCCATTTACTGACGGAGTTTCTCTCTTCTAGCTGGCCTTAGAATGTTGTACGGACTCTCCGTTTTCTGTCATTAATATGATTGATTGTAATGGTTAGATAATTTAAATTTTATCTGATATCCAGACTTGAGTCATCAATTTTTGTAGGTATTTTTATGCATCGTTTTCTGTCTTTGGCAAGTTACAAATTAATAACAACTGTCACAATTTATTGAGTGTAACTTTTTGTTTAATAAATTATTATCATTTGATAATCTGTTCTTTTCCCTCTTTTATTGTATAGGTAAGTTGCTTGGTAGAATATCGGTACTAGCGTTACCAGGTAACATTATCTCTGATGAAGGCTGAAGCCTTACATCCACTGTGGATGGTTGGGTATTGAGGGTTTTCTAGTTTAATTTTAAATTTGTGATATGCCACGAGGGTAGGGATAATCTATATCTATACAATTCTTTGAAGATCTTTGTCCTGGTCTTGAATAGTTACGCTTATTATTACAATCCTGAGAGCACATTCTTGGTCATGAAAAGAGTTTTATCGTGAGCTTGGTTCTACTTGTCTATGATTTTAACTAATAATTTTTTACCAACCAACAATACTTATCTTAGTCTACAAAACTTTTTATTGGACACCCCGTCCTACTACCCGTCCGGATATGTACTAATTACGCTAATGTATCAATGATTGAGAAGGTTTATTTTAGAGGAAATGTTTCCGCATTTGCGTGGAGGAATGGTGGAAAACCATTAGGGGAAAACACCATCACTACACGCAACTGGCATTAAAACCCCAATCATCGGCAGTCTGGTCTATTGCGATAATTATGCCTCAAACAAGTGGTGGCTATTCTTTATTTTCTGGCGTGCCACTATTTTGACTAATAATTTTTGGTTTGCCACTCCAACACATAATTGAATCTGTTATTTCAGAAACAACACATGTCACCAATTTCACCCAAATGAGCTAGTCACGGATTCTTGTTCTCTGTACGAAACTCTCTGATTACACACAGACAGAACACATAAAACATGGCCATAAATATATATTATATGGTATTGAAAGTTTTCAGTCTGTACAGAAGCAACATATGTCAATGACATATGTTGATTCTCCTTGGACTGGCAAACAGCTTATTTCTTGCAATCTCTATGGCAAAGAAGGAAATGCCATGGTGAAAAGAGTAATACCAAAGCAGGATAGGATTTACTTACCAATTGAGTATACAGAAATTATTGCAACAGCGAGCAAAACTTTCAAGTTTACTGTAAAGATGGTAAACACTAGTGAAATTTTAGACTTCAAAAACTGGTGGCAAAAATGCTTTAAAAAAATATTTTTTTATCGATTTAATCTTGTGAAAGGAATATCCCTAGGAATAAAAAACAGTCATTCCAAATCTCAAAATTCACAGAATTTAAGTACTCAAGTGATAACATTGGAATGGTGAAAGCTAGTGACTTTATTGATTGATTAGTTTCACATACGTTTAAGCTATCTACCAAATGTAATATTGTTTTGCCCAATATGAAGGATTATTTAGAAGGGAAAGTTCCTGTCAACAAAAATAAAATTGATGACCTAAGGAAACTATTGCCATACGTACCAGATGAAAAGAAAAACTTTTATGATGAGATTTTAACATGGTCTCTAAAAGAAACTGGTATCACTGATGATAATTAATTTTTTTTTACTTTTATGATTCAATATTATGTTACTTTTCAGGTTTAATACAAAACAATTGCCTATTAAAATAAAGTCAACTGGTTTTGGCAAAATAGTTTACTGATTATATGTGCAGTAAGCCCATACATGTGTCCACAAAAGCAATTTCTTATTTAACCAAGTATTTACAAGTTATACAGTTTTATTTGGTTTCCTGAAAATCTATTTTCAGTAACATGTGTTTTTTCTAAAATGACCGATTCAATTTCTAGCCTAACTTTACCATACTACCACCATCTTTTAAAATATACAACTAAAAATTATTGGTTCTATTTAAAAATTGATAGTGTAACATATATTCGATTATGTTTTATTAATGATAATTATTAATAGCAGTATTAGTAAGACAACTAGATACTAGTAGAAATAACAAAAATTTTAATGATAAAAAATAATTGTTTTAACTTTTAGTGAGGTTTTTAGATCTCTGTCACATTAATGAATTCATTAATATTTGTATTTGTTGCAGAAGAAGCAAGAATAATCAGGTTTCTTGGATTATTATCAGTGAGAACCGAAAGGTACTTATTTTTGATCAAGTTTATCGTTGAAAATGTTTGCTAACAGTAGATTACTTAGAACCAAACCTGCAACAATACCCAAAATCCAAGTCAATTACTGTGGGAAGCTGGCATGAGGGAAGGCAATTACAGAAAATGAAAAATTCTTGGCTGGATAGATTTCTAAGTAGGCCTACTTCATTGTACTTGCTGTGAGTTTCAGCATTGTTCTGAAGATCAATAATTTTAATTTGTATATTGTAGGGGTGAAGAACAATTTCCTCCATCTAAATTTTAAAAAGGTATGTGAAAAAAATGTATCTTTTATTCCTGAAAGTTTGAAAACTATTTCAAAATAGTTTTTCAAATAAGTTTTATTTTTGTATTTATCAAAGTCTGGAAGCCCACTACAGTTAGTGTCGGGAAGTTTATGCATTCAAGGAAAAAGGGATAACTAGTTTAGAGAAAAATGCATGACTCAGCAGAATGAGCTTTGCTATAAAAGTCTGATCTGAGCTGAAAAGGTTTTTAAAATGGTTGATTTTACTCTTGTTACCGTTGTTAAGCTGACCCATGATGTTCGTAAGAAAATCTGAATATCATTAAAAGTGTCCACTAATTAAATAGTTCCCCGTTTTCTCCTAAAACTTCAGAACATTACCCTTTTAACTCCAAATTTTCTCAAGCACTTTTCCGTGTTACAGCCAACGGACACCCCAATGGAGAGGAAGTTCATAATAGTGTTTGTCTTCTGAGTCTGCTTCGAGGAGTAGTCGGAATTATCTGTGTGGGCTAATTTCAATTGATTGTAATACTAATGTGCGGATTTAACGGATCATCTCTCCAAGCCAAGCAAACAGACCACGTAGTTTCTCAGGATAAATTTCCTCCAAGTGGCGGGATGCTACCTGGCGCTGATCCTGGCCACGACTGAGTTCGACGCCATAGCGTCGTGGGCTGATACCTCTCGCTGCTAGTAGTTTACACGAAGAAAGATAAAAAGTTTATTAATATGTTCGGCTGAGTAATGAATTTAGTTCTGTGCCTATTTCGGGCGATACATCATGTTAAATAGGCTCCCATCAATGACGAGCACGCAACACAACCACTGCGACGGCTAGGCCATGGTAACTCCAATCTCATCCGCTGTTCTTGCAGAGTCCGTATTTACTTAGTGCAAGGTTGAAACAATTCAGTGTGTGGGCTAATTTCAACTATCCCGGCACATATCTTTTGTTGAGAGCTCTGATTTTGCTCTGATTTTGCTTACATATCGCACTACTGGATCGAGTACAGAAGAGAATTTAATGCCTTTGGCACATAGGGCATCTTAATTGACAGTGCAGTGTTTATTTTAAAACTTTATGACTTAAGTTTGGTTTAAATGTTTCCACCGGTTCCACACCCTCAAACTCACTATCACCCTCAAACTAACTATCAACATCACCTCATCTCATCGGGACATGGAAAGAGCCTCTATGGAAAGCATGTACGATTAGTACATTCGGGCGTCTCCTGGACAACAGTACATTAGTACTGGCTAATCTTTCCACAAACTGGGGCTACGGCTGAAATAGTTTGAATGCACAGTGTTGATATACTATATTAAACTTTACCAATCATTGCTAGGGCCCTGTCCGTACAAACACTGTCAAATCTATTCCATTATAAACTGTTGTTTTCAATAAAAAAAAGTTTCTTTCGAAAAATAAACTCCCCTACTTTAAACTAACTGGTGCAAGTCGAGAAACTCTTCAGTAGTGTTGAGAAAGAAAACACATAAAATATCAACTTAATAACCAAGATTTTAGCAAATTATTAACTTAGTCTAAAAAGGTGTTTCATTTGTTTGCCAA
This sequence comes from Timema bartmani, assembly GCA_902151455.1. Classification (NCBI taxonomy): domain Eukaryota; kingdom Metazoa; phylum Arthropoda; class Insecta; order Phasmatodea; family Timematidae; genus Timema; species Timema bartmani. Next base: position 3,688 of record CABFWB010009846.1, on the reverse strand, counting down.
TATAATAATTTGTTATTGTTATTCTTTTTTAATCTACGGTGACTTTTTGCATGTCACTAGTGGTACGTGTGCAGTGGGTTGTTCACCTCTGCCTTAGACCATTTGGTCACGAGAGCGAGTCTTACAAGATATCACATATTAACATTCAAATTGGCATATACATCCAACCACATTACTGGTTTGAGAGAGAGTAAGAGAGAGTGAGAGAGAAATACACATGGAACGTGTTTCTTGTCTAAATCCTTGCGGCTCCTTATACAGTAAAAGGTTGTGACTCGTTTTTTCCCTGAACCAATTCTTCAGATATTATAATTGAAGGAATAATGTTTACTATCAAGTGATGTTGACCAAGATTAAATAAGTTTGTAAGTAATGTTTTGATATTGAGCTTGTGTTTTGAATCACGTAATAAATTTATTGGCTTACACTTTTTAAGCTTATGACCTAAATTAGTCCTATACGGTTAATGATTCAATGTAGGAGTGACAGTTCGTTATTTTGAATAAATGTGACGGTGTATCGCACATACTTTCTCCCGTCTTTATCTTAAAATAGACCGTTACTAAAAACTCGTAAGATTTGTGAAACGAGATAACAGGTCTATACATTGTTGTAGAAACACTAAACCAAAAATCACAACTGTAATAATATACACTGTTACTTACTCTATGGCATTAGGAACTAGGAACACTCTTAGAGAAAAATTGATAAAAGAAAACCTCTTAGTCCACCAAAGAGCACAGGACTCGAATTAATTTTCTAAATACCTGAATTAAAAAGTGTATACATTTGCCTATGGCTCAGAAATTATTGGTTTTTTAAAAATATATTCCAAATAAAAGTTTTTTTTTCTCCTTAATAGTACTACAAGTTTACAATGAGAAGTCATTTCGTATCTCAAATAGTTGCGAAAAAATTATGAAAATTGGCAAGTTTTCCACATGTAAGATACCCTTAAAGGCATTTTTATGAGAAAATGAGAATTCCCATCATTTTTATAATGATAAAACAGTGGATAGATATAAAATGTAGGCCTGATCAAAATCGTTACAGCGAATTTCGAGAAAATATATTTTTTCTCTTTTTACTCTTCAGTTAACTACCCTTAAATTTAGGATTAAATATCTAATTCCAGAAATGCTTGGGGGGACTTTATGAAAACTCTAAATACAAAATTTTAGCCCAATCTGTAAGATAGATTCAGCTCTAGCCTGAGGTACAAACAGACAGACGACATTGCGAAAAAAAAAAATCTTTTTGTTTAAGGGGGTCATGAAACATAGATAATTATCAAAATATCTATTTAAATTATTTTGAATATCACAATACTTCTCTCTCCGAGGTGTCAAGAGAAAGTAAAAATGATCATATATATTTAAACAGTAACTAGTCGTAATAAAAGTTGGGAATTAGTATTGCCCCTCATTATTGAACAAATGGTCTTCTGGTGTAGTTGTGTGAAATGCCGATAGAGGCTCATTGTCTGAGAATGTTGATACATTGTAGGCGCCATGTGCCATTAGGACAACGGAACTGCGCCAACATCACAAACAATCTATTGGGCAGAAAGAACACACACCTTTTTAGTAGACTGGATGTTATTCGGGGGCCTTCTAACAACAACAAAAACAACAACAAAAAACACATTGGTTTGTGCTTCTTTCCCACCTTTGACCTACACTTAATTAGAAACCTTGGTAATTAGCACGTCACATTTAAATAAAACTTCAATACATCCGAATTTTATTTTGTTTCTCTCTTTTTATTTTTTTTACCCCCTGCACTCTCGTATTTTTTGGTGTGTACCCTATGATTATCGCCTCCCCCCCCTCCCCCCCAGACTCGGGGCTGGTGGTTAAGAAAGGATGCTATGTACCACCGCCGACATGGGTGGGTTGGAGATATCTACCGACCTCAGACAGGCAGACAACGGGAATAGCAGACAAGGAAGGAGAGAATCAAATATATTACTGGAGGGGACTTCACGTTTATACACGGAACAAAGCAAATAAATCAAATTGTTGTGAGAACATGTTTGGAGTTTTTCAAAAAGAGGGTTTGGCCCAAACCGATCTCTTCCCCCCGTCCTTACAGTTACATCTGTTCGGTGAGTAAATTAGTTTTTAATGAATTAATCGATTATCGAATGGCCTTTAATCGAGTTTAGCTTCACTAACGCAAGGAAGGCTGGGAGAAAGAGTTTGGCTGAACATTTCAAAATAATTACGGATTTTTTTCTATTTTTTTTTTCTTTTAATAGTTTTGTGTCTGCCTCAAGTAATTATTCTCAAAACAGAGTCTAGAAAAAAGTAAAAAAAGAAACTTGTTTCAAGGTTTGCGAGGTCTTAGACGAGTCACGTTAAGGTGGCTATGTAGGGGACGCGAGAAAAGGTACACCTTAGTGTTTTGGAAGTTTTGATATCAAAACTTTTTGATTGAGATAAATGATATATTGCTTCAGTAGAAACATAGAGTATAATTTTCTTTACGTGGTGATATCAACATTTGTTAAATATCTGTATAGGGTGTCCTGGAATTTAACGACTTTTTTTTTTAAGTCTAGCAAATAATGCTGCTATGCTCATTACATAGATTCAACAACTGTTGGAATAAAAACGTGAAGAAAATTAAATTCTGTTTCTATTGAAGCAAGATTTTTCTTTATAAAAAAAAATGTCAATAAAACTGCAAAAAAAAAAAAAAATATATTTTCTCGCGTTTCTAAAATACAAACGTTAATGCAATGCATTGAAATGTTTGTAGAGATTTGTGGCAGACGCAAGGTTAAATATTTCGACGATAATAAATATTCATGAGGGGATTCATAAATTTAATAATTATGTTAACGTAGTAAAAAAAATTCAATTTAAATATAATTTTCAACATTAGGATTAAAATCGATACAAGCATGTAAAGTATTTTGATTTATGTAGTACTAAGTAAATGAATGAATATATACGAGAACCTGTTTTTAATACAATTTTGGTGCCACAGTTATAGTTGATTTTGTTAAATCTCTTGAAATTTAATAATTTTAATTATAAATAAAAATAAATTTTATATTTAATATATTCTTTAATATGAATGGTAAATGTATTTTATGTACAGTTCCTTGCTAACCATCCAAGTTTTTCGCATATTTACAGAAATGGAGTCGAGATGACAACGTTAGAAGTTAGAGAAAATGTTCCAGCATTTTCTTTGATCAAGAGGAATAAAAATTTTTAAAGAAAAAACCTAGGTACGCCCATTTAGCATTGGATTCTCAAACCTTCCTAGATTCCTAGATAACAAAAAACCAGTCTAGATGAGGTTGACTTCATAGCCAGTATGTGCTCTGATATGGCTAATTTTAAATTGTTAAACATGTTCAATATTAAAACCTATATTATAGTTATCATAGATAATATATTAACATCTTTATTGAAAACTAAAAAATGAGCATTTAAATAGGATCTAAGTAACTTGACTGAATAACTTGCCCGATAATTTATCTAGGGAATTTCCTTGTCTTGGGTCAAAAATAATAAATGGTACGTCGCATCGCACAGACTTTCTCTCTCTTTCTATAAACTCATAAGGGTTCGGCCAGAGTGACAAGCGTGCGAGCGAGCGAGCGAGCGCGTAAGCGACTGGGTGGCCAGACTGGCGAGCGCGTGATTAGCTGATACCTCTCGTTATTTGTTGA
>CABFWB010009845.1:0-11385 GCA_902151455.1 Timema bartmani | reverse complement strand
ATGTACATTATTCCGTTCAGAAGTCTTACGAGTTTATAGAAAGAGAGAGAAAGTCTGTGCGGTGCGCCGTACCATTTATTGTTATGGCTATAATAATGGCATGTCTGGGCTACATAAATCTAGTTCAGTTTGAGGAAATATTAGCTTGTACTAATGTGCCGTTTCCCAGGGAACGCCCTAATGTAATAATCGTACATCCTTTCCGTGTAGGCTCTTCCCATGTCCCAATGACATGATCGAATGATGGTAGAGATTATGATGGGGTTAAGCCAATGACGACCTTAACATAACTTAAGCCTATCTAATCTAACCCTGGTGGCCGTTGGGGTAACTTCCCTTACGGATAAAATACCCATGGTACCAGTCGGGAATCGAGCCCAGAACCCCTAGGTTTCTAGCCAGGTGCACTAACCACTATGCAGGTTGTTAATTAGTTTCAATACTTTGCAAATATATATGTTTCTATCACAAAATAATAAACTGATCATCAAAATTAAACTTTTAACAAACAAAAAATTATATTTGTCAGGCCTACAAAAATAATAGTTAGCAGTAAACATTATTTTTGCTTAAACAATAAAATAGAATTCCACGTAACGTTAATATAAAGTTAACTTATATTTTCACTGTGCAAACTACAAAATTTTTATAAAACTATGTTTTATAATCTATACTATAAAAATTCCCTTGACGATATTTTGTTGATAAACCAAAATATTTTGTAAGACACATTTTGATAAAATAGTTTTGTAGTTTAAGTTTTATTTTCTGCAACCTTTATAAAACAGTTTTTTATGTGTATGAACTATGTGTCGTTTACAAATTTGTGTCAAATATATATATATATATATTGAAAAATATAACATTCTTTTAATGATGAAATAATGTCTGGATTACTTGAGGTGGGTTTCTTAAGACTTCTCCTATAATAATTATTATTTTTAATGATATTTTTAAAATAAAAATACTGTTTAAACCTTGGTTGCTGCAAAACATAGTTCTCCTGGTCATGGCTTGTGTACCACGTGTCCAGAAGTTCAGAATTGAGGCCATTACAGTTGGCTTTTGTACTTATACTCTGGAAACTGTCTTTTTCAAGGGTCAGAGGAAGAACATATGGCTGGTACTTGTCGCCAACAAGACACTACAACACAAAATCAACGTTAACCATTATTGGCCGTACTTTTGAAGGAAATAAAATTATTGAGTTTTTTTTTTCAAACTGTGTTAATGATTTATAGATTAGAATTAGAAAAGGTTGTTAAGATATTAGCTGGCTAGTGCTGAATACAAGGAGTCGAACCTAAATATGCATTGGTTTTTCTTTTTTTCCGGGTATCCAAATAAACATTCTCAATTATTCAATTTGGTTTTAATTAAAGCAAAATGTTCTTGCTGTTTTTTTTATTATTACCTAGGATCTAAATCTGTATATTTAAATATACTTATTACAGCTACTATAATTACTAGACATAAAATGTAATGACAACATTAAAATTTAATAGAAATAAAATAATTATAAGTCATAATAATAAAATAATATAAAATCTAGAATCTAGATGATTGCACAATTTATTTGTGAACCAAATAAAACATACATCTAGTTCCCTGACCGGGAGGGACATGGCATTCAGTTCAGTCGCATACATACGAAGAGAATTAGCCATTCTGGGGGTACAGAACGTTGCCCACGGTACACCAATGGAGGTTGGTTACACGTGCCCACAATGAGATGATGTGATATTGTCATATTGAAGAAGGAGGTGTGACCCAATGGTGGTCTTAAACCTAACTTACACCTAACTAACCAACTCCTGGAAACCAGTGGGATAATTCTCCTCAAGAGAAAGATGCCCAAAGTACCAGCCGGGAATCGAACCAGAGACCCCAAGGTTCGTAGTCAGCTGCACTGACCACTACACCACGGGGTTGTTTATCAAAATTCTCGGTTGTGTCAATAACAGAGTAAATAGTGTCAACATGATGGCAGGGGATTTCTAGTTTATATAAGGTTAGTAACACCATCTTGGCCTACTTTGAAAAATAAAAGCTCAAATGTATCATTTAAAGGATTAGGCACAATATAAGCTCTACCAAGTTTATTAAAAAACTGGGTGATAAAATTGCTCAGCTTATATCAACATTTTGTCACTACAGAGTAATACTTTACAAGTTTTGCAGAACAAATTATTTCAATAAAAGAGTTTGTGAAAGGCTTATTTGATCAATTTAGGCATAAAACTGTTGACTGTAGTAATGGATAAATTCAACACAGAAGTTTGAGATAAAAGCGCGGTTACAGCTATGCATAATAGTAATAATAATAATAATAATAATAATAATAATAATAATAAATCAGCAGCATCATTACCCCATAAAATCTGTACCACTGATCTTTATTAGGACCGGTGTAGTAGCGATGACGAAATGTAGAACATTTAAGAACATCAAAGTATCTTTATAAGAGAGTACCTATAGCAGGGCAACTATTAAAGTCACACCAAGCCTAATAAGCCACAGTACTCTAAATAATAATAATAATAATAATAATAATAATAATAATCGGGATAGTGGATATTATTGATTTCTGAAAAACATTCCATCTATATTTGGAAAGTCGTGATACCTAGAAACAGAGTATTATCAACAAATCCCAAAGTAGTTATCTATATATTCATGACAGCAAATAAGAAGACCAAATTCTTTTGACAACGGAAGTTTGTAAATACTGCATGGATTCTACTTACGATAAAGAAACAGCCCATGGATACTCGATGGCACTCCCCCAGCTCATGAAGATGATCAACAAACAATTCTGCGTCGTAACAAGGATCTATAGTGGTGCCATAGTGCATGTCCACAAGCTCAATCTAGGAAAACCAAGAACCAATTTTAAAATCATTAAAAAAGAATCATCATTCTAAGCTCTATGCTTAATACAATAACAAACAGTTTCATCGTTAGTTTGGTATAGGAGTTTCAAATACTAGCAGTTATAATCTGAAGTAATATTCAACCATGCATTTTTACATAATCTCTCCATGTGATTTCTGAAAAATTTATTTTAAATTACCTTTTTTATTCCTACCATCCTAAATAAACAAGCTTTGTGTTAAGCCTATGCATAAAAAAACATTCAAAACTACTTTGATTTGAATTCACCTTTTGGGTCATTATGCCTACAGTATTATTTTAAGAAATTGGCTAGTTTTAAAATTGTTTGGAGGTTTAAATATTCACATTTGTGGTGGTAGTTTCCTTTCCAAGCAACACATTTCCTAAAAAATATGACAGTGGCAAACTTGAGTTATTAACTTTATTTCGACGGAATATCATTAACTTAGGTTATAGGCCTATGAGAATTGATATTCTACATCTCATCTAATCATTTAAAGATGTGGTGTGTGGAGGGAACATCTCAAGTGAATGTACTCGGAATTAGTATGAAAAATTAGCCTTTTGGTGGCCGCGTGGCCTAAGGCGTCACTCTTGAAATATACTGGACTGCCGATTATGGGGAGATTGAGGTTAGAATCTCGGTTGGGTGTATTGAGGGTGGTTTTTCCAAAATGGTTTTCCACTCTCCCCCCACGTAAATGTGGGTACAGTTCCTATGAATATAGCTTTCCTCATCACTAAAAACCACAAGCGTAATTAGTAAATCAGCGTGTAATCCAGAGGGTTAGTAAGACGCGGTGCTAAAAAAAATAGTATGGAAAATCCTATACCTGAGCTTAGTCGGTATGATGTCTGAAATCTGATCTAAAGTTTCGATTTTGACACAAGAGGGAAGGTGAGGGGGGTAGAAATATGTCATTGTTAAATTGAAGTAGCTCCTTTGCATAATATGGTGCATTATTAGCCTGAGGTATTATTTGAATTACCGGTATAGGTAATCATAAGTCACTATTAGCCACATCGTAACTAGAAGATTTCTCACAAACAAGCGCTCATTAAAATTAATCTGGTCTTAAGTGAAACCCAATATCCCGGGTTGACAAAACATATTGTGTAAACCACAGGACAAAGCATTATACTAATTTTACTATGATCAATGTTATTATTACGCCGTTTAATGAAGGCTGTTGTTATACATGTACATTTTATTAGTGCAGTTAATACAATGCATTAACGACGTTGCCTAATTGGAGATTTCAAAGCTATTTAGCGAAGTGGGTTGCATCTTAACTTGACGCACCTAAGCAGTCTAAGCACCATCACACTTAGACGTCAATGTACGAAATAGAAATAAATGGAAGAAAATGAGCAAGTCACCCTGCGATGCCTCTTGTTTATCTATTGCTAACACTTTCCCTCTTCCTCTGACGAGTTTACACAATCACTCTACTATTTGCGCCTTGGAAACATTGACTTGCTTTTTAAAATTACCTTTTACTTGTTTCCTATTCTAGATAGGCATTTGCTATCACGGACTTTTTTAATCTACATCCTGACAGGAAGAATCCTACAGGCGATTTTCGGGACCAAGACAAAAATAGCCTAAGTTGTAGAGGATTTATAAGAAATACGTTTACTAAAAACTACTTCAAGATAAAACATAATATTTTTGTGACTGTAGGAATATTTTTAGAATTATCTAAGAATTTATGGTTTTTGTTTCAACGTTATATCTTTAAAACTCGTGAAATAAAACGTAAATACATTAACATTGGAAATCCTATCTTGACCGACCGTGACGACACGGGTAGGCAACTTCCTTAAAGACAATCTACTAAGATAGAGATAAGGGGACTGTAAAGAGGAAATGAATCCGAATTAGTATGGATAGATGATGGAAAAGAATCCCTACTGTACTTGGCCTGAATTTAGGGCATCTATTGTGGTTGGCCAATTGTAGTGCGATTCATTTTTCGGCCATGTCGGGGATTTAACTGGGGAATCTTCAAAAATTAGGCAGATTTGAATTCGACTTAGCTGGAGTATCAAACAACAACTATCTAAAAACTAGACCTATTTGTTAACTGATGAATAACACTATTATTTCTGTTTCTTAAAATGAATGGGAAGTTATTATTTAAACCGAATAGTTTTGAACTCATTTATGGTAGACAAAAAAATTAAGTAAAATACTCATTACATTAAATATAACTAACGTTGATTTAACTTTAAAAATACTTTACACATACACATATATATATAGCTTCTAGATCAACCATTTTTCAAAAAATTTCCAGGGGAAGACTACTTTAAATAGCTTCTAAAGGTAGCTATATATATATTTTTTTAATTTTTGTCAAGGATTACTCCGAAAAGCTCTTTTTTTCTGTAACACCACGTCTTACTACCCGTTCGGGTTGTAAGCTCTGAAAAGCTTCTAGAATCATCTAAATTTTTAAAACTCTCCAAGGAAAGGATCCTCCGAATATCTTCTAGGTGGATCAATATTTCTTGACCTGCTTCGGTGGCCACACTCTTATGCTAGACAGGGAGATTGGGGTTAGAATTCCAGTCGGGTACTGAGGATGGTTTCCCAAAATGGTTTTCCACTCCCCCTCCCCGCAAATTGTGGGTACACTTCCTCTATATTCAACTTTCCTAATCCCTAATTCATTAGCGTAATTAGTATATATGCGTTTGCGTATAACAGGCATGTCAAACTTGCAGCCCGTGGGCCGCATGTGGCCCGATTCATAATTCCGTGTGGCACGTGGATCTTTTGACTAACACAATGTGGCCCAATCTCTTCTTTTTATAAACGTTGTAGGAATACAACATTTGAGATCAATCATATTTTTCGAACTTGCCAGACAGATTTAATTTTTTTGGTCAGTGACAGACGTTTGTAAGTTTTGCTACTACCAAGTAGGGATCTGAATCGCAATCTGCGCCCTACCCTTCATATCTGAAGGCCGTATCTTCTTTACGAAACCTGATGACGCACTGTGCCTTGGTGATAGGGACATAACTTTTAAAAAAACTTATTCATAGCATTTAGGACCTGCACTTAAATAACACCAATTCATTAAAAAAAACATTTAAACATGTACTTTTTTATATCATATTCTGAAAATTGAAAAATGACACCTGGACACGGGTTCGATTCCCGTGTCCAGGTGTCATTTTTCAATTTTCAGAATATGATATCTAGATGGAGTTATTTTCCATATTTAGGTGAAACACACTAAATATGTCCTACAACAAAATTCAAACCCAAAAAACTATTCTGTAACTTTAATAGTGCCATGTTTAAAATAATCAAAATAATACTGTATCAAAACTCACCTCTAAACCCAAATCATCATAATGGCTCTGAAGCTCTGGGCCAACCATCTCCAACAAGTGGCGGCGTTCCTCCACAAAGTCTGCAGAAATATAAAGACAATGGGACAATACTACTTCGATAATAGTTCCTAGACAATTTGGCTTATTATTGTTTATAAAAATTAAAGGTGAAGAGATAAGGAATGAAAGTGTACTACACATGTTTAATAAAATATATTAATTAACATTAATACAGTCGAATAAATTGTTTTTTATGTGCTCCATACTTTGCTACATTCCCGGTCTGTATGAATAGGTATATTTACACTAAAAGGGGCCTAAAGACGAGGAAAGTAGAATATAAAGGTGATATACAAGCATGTTTGTTGATAGGAAACGTGGGGGAACCATTTAAGAGAAGCTATTTCGGTACACACAACCAGGATTAGAACCTAGAACTTCCTTTAGTTGAAAAACCAACACACATGAGACAATTATTTCTCCGTTTACCCACCGTTAGGCTAAGAATATGTTATACAATAACAATTTTAAAATGCAAACGAAAGTATATTCACTCAATCAATATTATTTATTCAAAGCAACATACATCAATGAAATATTCTTGAATAATAATAGTAATAATAGTAATACTCCCATCAGTTGCCACATGGCTCAAGGCGTAGCTCTCGCAATAGATTGAATGCGGTGATAAGATATCGGGGTTCAAATCCTAGCTAGATATAAGAAGGGTGTTTTTCTTCAATGGTTTCCTACTGTCACTCCACGTAGATGCGGGTACATTTATTCTTAATCCCATCTTCCTCATCCTTACCCAAGCAGTTGAAATACGCTGATAGCCCTAACGGATGGTAGAACATGGTGTTGAAAAAAATTTGTAATAATAATTATAGGAATATATAGTTCAAAAATGTAATATTTTAATTCAAATAATAAATATGAATGAAAACGTTTATAATTGTTGGAAGATTTTATATAATTCCATAGTCAAATAATAAAGGAGTGTTTCTTAAAACAAAAATTAATAATACCGTGCAGTAGGGGTGTACGGGATTCCCGAATTTCGGGATTCCCGCGGGAAAAAATATTTCCCGTTCCCAACCCGGTTGTAGGGAAACATATTCTGTAATCCCGAAAATTTCGGGAAAAGTTGAGAAATTGCTCTTTTCCATATTTAATTTACTTTTAAACTTGCTTTCATGTTTTCTTTATTATTTAAATATAAATATGTATGTCAACCTATTCTAGATGTGAATTTAGATTTAATATGCGTTTCATAAATGTTTATAATTTAACTAGCCTAAATCATAGCAAAAGTATTAAAAATTGCTTAAATTTTCAGCTTTATATATATTTGTTTAAATTTCCTTTATTAGGACCTATGTCTTAATTTAACAAATTAAATATTATCAGTGTTTTAAGGTACGTAATACTATCAAATTTATAAGTAATTGGTTTTACATTTTTAATTCCCGTTTTTGTCTCGAAGTAAGTGATTCTAAAATTCTCGCTCCCGATCTCGTCTCGATGGTTGAGTCTCGTTCCCGATCTCGTCTCGAACCAAAAAAGTTGATCTCGCTCACCACTACCGTGTAGTATTGTGTAATTTGTAGTGTACCTGCTCACTATGAATATTAGTTTTCCTTTACAGTAAATACTTAAACTAGCCTCCTCACAGTGCATATTCTAAATTGGTCTTATTCAGGAAATATAGAAGAGTAAGAATGTACATTTTTTAAAATATATATTGAACTTTCTCTATTTGCTAACTCATAAGTAATTACATATTTTTGCTTACCAGTTCTCGTGGAGGCCACAAATATCTTGGTAATCTTAGGAACAGGTAACTTTCGAGCACGCGATTGTCCTTGTAAAAATTCTTTAATCTTCTCTTCTGACGTCATGCTTGGTAAAATTTTCCTTTCTCGTCACTTGATTTGGTTAATTAATTTTGGTTAAAGTTTATTTATTAAATTGTTAAACTAATCTCAGATGAGGGCAACACAGGTATCATCTCGTGTGATCGTCAACAATATCAGTGATCGGGATCACTGCTTGGTAAGTCAAACCAGTTGCTGGACATGAAACTGCAAGGACCAACAAAATATCCCAATCAAACCACAAGTGTGCCAAATTTTTCAATTTCAGAGCAGAAATATTTAATTTTAAAATGTTAAAAGATTAATTGTTTCTATAATTTGCTCATTCTGTGTGAAAAGAACGATAAACTTAATTTTCTTATAAAGCTTAGTAAAAAAAATTTATTTCACATTAGATTTGAACATAGAAACAGTTTCATTTGTTGTTTTAGATAAATTAATTAATTATAACTACCACAAAAACAAATTAAGGTGGGGATGTAGGGAACGTGGGTTTTTGCAATTTAGACTGTGCTACATAAACATTGCAACATAGGTTGATGCATCTACTTTCCCTAGAATTTATTCCTTGAACGCTAATAACCTCCTAATTCACGCTTTGGTTTGTACCTGTTAGTTTTATTCGCTAGACCGGAGCTTTCCAAAAAGACCCTCTTTCATTTGATGACCTGATTCATTTTTTAATCTGAACAAATTTCGAAGCTATCGTGAAAACACAGTTACGGTAGTCACTGAATTTTTATTTATTGGCTTTTCAGCATTCCTAGGGGTTTCAATATATATATATATATATATATATATATGTATGTATGTATGTGAGAAGATTCTGAGAGACTTTTATAGTTATTGCTTGCCCAGTGGAAATAGTTTAATCGGTCAAGGTAGGACGGTATGCTACCTTTATGGCTAAACTGAATGTACATTTAATAGAACTATGCTATATTTCTCATACTAGAAGCCATTCCTTGTTTTATCGCTAAATTACTTTTCATATGAGTAAATTACTTCAGTACTGTTTAATAGTTTTTCCAGTGAGTCTTGAGACAGATCATTATTGCAATCTGTCAGTTGTTTATGGATTTTTTTCAATGTCAAATAGTCTGTAATCCTTGCATTATTCTATAAATATTTTGAAATTGTAGCGCTCAAAGACAAGTGATAAAAGTATGTGTATGTGTTTGCATCTGTTGTTATGTTTTCCTTTCATTAAAACCTTGAAGTGATCCAGAAGCTACACGTTACTTTCTGTAAGAACATGCTCTCTATTCTTGAGCCGTATATAAAATAGCCGAGCGCACCAAAATAATATTAGCTTGTTGTGAAAAGAATAGAAAGAAATGAAGATATTAACAAAACATTTGCATGCCTTTGAAATATTAAAATTAGTCCCTTATATTATTAATTATATTTTAGTAAACAGTCATAGGATTTAAACATTATACGTTTCAGGGGTCAGCGTCCTGTTTTAACGTTCTAATCTGTGTATCCTCAAATTTAATTCAGGGAACATAATTTTATTTTGAAAATTTGGTAGTAAATATTTAATAAATATTACCTATACATATCTAATCACGCCGTTCCCCTGCTGGTTAGACAATAAACTGTGTATATAGCTCAAAAACAAAAACTCCGTACCTAACTTGATTACTTGATTCGTCACTAGATCCACAATCAACATTTCAACATGTCCAAAACAATGTAAGACGCTTCTTTCACATTGAAGTATTGGATTCCCTTACAAACCGCACTCCTTCAACACCCATTCATTAATGACTCCGACCATACGAGTTTTTCCATAAACATTTCTTAGATATCTCATTCCAACCGCATTCGACTTGCTCTTGTGTTTCTCCTGACAAACCCAGATTTCACATCCATAAAGCAATTATGGCGTTAACACGCTTTTATATACTGCCAGCTCTGCAATAGTCCACATACATACACCATTTATTATTTCATATGTATAGCAAATACAGGGTGTGGCAAAAGTAGACTGACACGTGTTGTTTCTATGTTTCAAGATAAGTGGTAGTGATGGCAGGTAATTTTAATATGGAGGAGAGGAAGTGGATACTCAAAGAGTATTGGAAAAGCGGAAACGTGACGGCAGTGCGGTCACCTTGGCACAAAGCATTCAACAACAAACCTCCCCCAAGTCGTCAGGCTATTTACATTTTACGTGATAAGTTCGATGCCACGATGTCCATTCACAATGCCACGAAAACGGGCCGCACAGGTGACAGTCGCTTGTATCAAGCCCGAAGAAGTCAGCCCGCAGAGCCTCCATGGAGTTAGGGGTTTCGGACAGGTCTCTGCTCCGCATATTGAAGACACTGCATATGAAGCATTATCGGCCAAGACTATTCCATGCTCTGCTAGAGGACAACCCTGACAGACGCGTGCATTTTTGTGAAGTACTGCATAATGAACTGCAACACACTGACATACTCCGCAAGATTATTTGGTCCGACGAGGCGTGCTTCAAATTGTCGGGGGATGTCAACAGACACAACTGTGTGTATTGAAGTAACAAGAATCCGCACTTGTTTATGGAGACTGCGTTGAACCAGCCTGGTGTCACTGCCTGGGGAGGCTTATCATGTGTTGGTGTCATCGTTCCAGTTTTCTTTAACCACACTGCCATCAGTGGAAAGCACCTGGAGATGCTTCCAACCGTTGTTGTGCCCCAGATCAATGGGCGACCTGATGCACAGGAAGTGTTCTTTCAGCAGGATGACGCGCCGCCTCATTTTACGTTTGTAATTTAGTACCAGGACCAGGAGCTTCCTAAACGAAGGATTGGCCGGCGTGGGAGCATTGATTTGTCTACTCGGTCCCCTTATCTCACCCCGATGGAATTTTTCGTCTGGGTTGTGGTTAAAGAGAAAGTGTTTGCCAGGAAACCACGTACCGTACAAGATTTGGGCCAGTACATTACAGAAGCGTTTCATGAGATTTGATTTGAATGAGGAAATGTGTGAGACTGTGTGTCTGAATGTTGCAGACCGTTTATAGTACTGTGTTAATGTTGAAGAAAAACATTTTGAACATGTAAAACAGTAAACATCTGTACAGTACAAATGTACTAGTGTAGTGAGGTGTAATGTAGTGTCATGTAAGTGTAACAAAAGAGCCAATGATGTTGGCAATCTAACGTTTAAGACTGTAAAAACAACAATAGTAAGTGTTAAGTGTACTTTTACCACATTGTTCACAGTACAGCACATACATACCTACATACATACCTACGTACATACCTACGTAC
>CABFWB010009844.1:0-11394 GCA_902151455.1 Timema bartmani | reverse complement strand
AGTTGAAAAGTGTTTGGTGCCCGCCGCACTACCGTTAGTTTTGAATGTGCTCCAAGGTACAAAAAGGTTGGGGACCTCTGATCTACCGTTTAGCTCGTCAGTCTATTGTGATTAGTTATCTCACTGCATTATTTTATTTAGGCGATGTCTGTGTGCGAGTTGTGATTTTAGAGATAACTGAGTTTCATTAGCAGTGTATCAACATCAAATTTGGCATCAAACGTCAACTTTGATACGGTATTTTAAATAGGAACTAAATGATTGGCAAGCGTATTAACTCACAGAGATGGTGACTGTGTAATTGATAACAGTGGCTTTGGCATACACAGCTGGGTTGAAAGATGGGTTTGCTATCTTGGTTGTCAGGTACATGCGAAACTTTGGATCGTAGTCCACTTCCTTATCACCAAGGATCACGAATGACCTCCCGCCTTGAGCTGTGTCAACATGGTACCATTTTGTTGATTTTAAAATTTGCCTTTGGTCATAAGATTAGCAGGATGAATATTTGGCTCCTGAGTCAACTAGACTTAGTCATAAATTAATAATCTTCTTTATCTCTTAATTAATAAAATCAGTCTAAATAGGTATGCAAATCTAAACATTCAGTTGATACTGTGTATATTGTTTATTTATTGTGTCCAACAATTTAAGCTCTAAATGAACAAAGTACCAATTATAACTATCATATCGAATTATAAACAAGTTTTTTTTTTAATTCCTAGAGCTTCACCCAAGAAAATAATTATCTTAAATTTATATTTGGGACATTTAAAATAATAAGTACTGGTAGTGAATTTGTTTGTATTATTTTAAATAGCTCTAGGTGAGTGAAATTATTTAGATGTTTGTGTTTTTAAAAACGAATACCATAAATTATCACACTTCAATAAAGTTACAGTAATATTAATTTTTATTTCCAAAATATCTGCTCAAATACACATTTAAATATTTTCACAACTAACTGTTCTATATCTATTAATTATTTAACTAATTATGTAAAACATAGATATGCACAAAAGCTTTGCCATTCAAGTTTATTCTCTTGCACACTTTTGATCTTGTTTAGTGATTATTGACTATTAACTATTAATAAAGAGAACAGTTACTGTTACACTGTACTTATTTTGAAAGTAGGGAAGTGTTTTTGTTATTTACTTTTGATATTTTTCTCTAGTACATTATCGATGACTGGGTCAATGTAATTGTCCACATCTTGAAATAGTACAGGAAAACCATATTTTATGGCAATCTCCAACTGCTTCAAGAAATCTGCATCATTAAATGTCACAATCTTCAGGTTGTGAGGGTGTTCTCGCTTCTTGATCCAAAATAAGGCCTTTGGAAGACAAGATTCACACATTATGTAGTAAAAGTTGGAAGTATCACTAATTCAACGTTCGCTTGGAAGAATACCAATGAGAACATTATCCTTTTGGAACATTTATAGAGTTGTGAGTTGCGAGTATAATAAATTACTATAGACCTGCAGGACATGTTTTGCCTTTCAAATAAAATACACATTGGTATTTTAAATTGGTAACTTTGAATTTTATGAATATATTTAACTATCATTTTTAATTTTCTAATTTGATTAAAATAGTTTTTTGGATGAGTATAAAAAATAATTTTTTCAGAAGAGCTAGACTGGCAAACATACTAGGGCCTATAAATAATGAAAAATCACTTAATAACATTAAATATATACAAAGCGTATAATTTGTCAACAAGTGTATTTAGGACAAGTTGATTTCCTCAATATTTATTTATTATGATCATTTATAATTTAAATTCTAATTATTACACTATGATAACTATAATTTGCTCTGTGATATAATTCTGAAATTGTATTAAAATAAAATTGATGACAGTATATTTGATATATTAGCATGTAAAGCACAAACACGCAGTTTTCTACCAGTTGTTTTTCTCACCTGTTCCTGAGGATCGATGCAGAGCGGGAAACGACTGGCACGTGTCGTCAGGATACCATTCTGAACTGACAGCTCGTCTGGTGGCAAACCTTCAGAATTCCACCTGTGGTTCACATCATAACATCAAACCAACACAAAATGTGTTTTGAAATTTCAAGTTTTCTCTTTTGATTTTGATTTGGAGAAGAACTTCCAAGTCTTAATTTAGATTCTTGTCCAAATTTTGTGCCTAGCTATTTTTAAAATTATTAGGGAAGAAATATAAGACCTTGAGATGATAACGATTCGAGATTTCTTATACACGGATCAATAAAAACACATGATTAGCAAGATTAATAATTTGAGGTATTTATCAGCACTTTACTATAGAAAAAATTGGTTACAGAACGAAGTCGAGTTAAAGATGCCATACTCTGAACCCTTTTGAGCTCATCATCAAATTGGAATAATTTTAGTCAACTACAACCAAACTATATAATGTGTGGGCAGATCTGAGATGAGCCAGCTAGAGGATTAGACTCGATGCTCCATGCACAAGTTGGAAGAATGGAATGGTTATCAAGCCAAACTCAAACGCGTACGGAAATAATCGAATAGACAAGTGAAGATGGTAGTTGTGAATCAAACACTCACACTCTAATAATAAAACTATGTTAACCGAAATTTTTTTTTCATTCCTCCGAGATATAAATGGTAGATCCCAAAATATATTGATGGGCTAGTTCCAAAAATGTCATTAATTTGTAGATGTAAAGTCTACTACAAAAGATATAGTTTAAATACATTTAAAATGTTTATAATTTACCAATTTTAAGTACCATACAATTATAAATAAAATATTCAATCTTAATCATGAAGTTTTTCATGCTAAAATACATCAGAACAAGAAGAAATGGCGAGTCAATAGGGCGGAGATAGTTTCAGCCCAAAAAGCTTGATGCTATTAGAGATCTAGTGCTCGTAGTTATCAAAACACTGAAACTGTCGCAACACCCACCTCTTAGGAAAAAGCAGTTAGGCAGACATCTACTACAGCCCTACGTATTCTCCAGGTTTTGCAGGTGTCGGGCTGCTTATAAAATTGTCCTAGAGTACGAGATTGGCTTTGTTTACAGAACACCTACATTTTACACAGACAGGTAATAAAACTTTTCTACGAAACAAGTATGTGATATCCAACATGAATGATGTCTAGCAAGCATATCTCAACAATATGTGAAGATTTGGCAAATAGAATGACGGTGCCCTGTAATTGCTCACCTCCATCCAATGGCTGATTCAGGGGACTGGGGCGAATGGGTTGATCGCCCCAAGCATTGAAAATTATAAAATATATTGAAACCTATATCTTAATATTGTGAAGAGTAGCTAACTTTTATAAACAGCTACACGGGAGGCTTTCCATGAGGGATATCATCTCATGGCTTTCGCCTAATCTGTCCGCCCACATTAAATTGCATTGGAATTTGACGAGGCATGGTTCTCTTAGCATCGAAGTGACCTTCACCAGAGCTCTCACCAAAACCGTCAAATGTATCGTGTATGGGGAGTTTGCCAACATCATCACCATTGACAAGGACAGAAACGTCGTGACTGATTTTGGGAGTTGATATAAGCGACTTCCTGCCCCTTACCCCGTCATTTAAATCATGAACGTCATTGTAGATTTCCATAGCTTTATCGATGACGTCAAGAGTTTATTGTCAAGGAACTGAATGTTTTATCTGTATGCGGTACATTACTTCAACATTGGGTGTTAAACCCCCCCCTTACGGCATCGAGGAACTTTTCGCCGCTGCTAAAAAGCAAACCGAGTATATCGCCAAGTAACTGCACGGTATTCCCTGGGATAGCGGTGATGTGTATTACAACCCGCTTGATTCCCTCATCTCCTGTGCCCCAACGTGTGCAGAAACCGTCTACGTCAAGGGGACAGAAAAGAAAAAGTTCCTAGCCAAATACATTCCTACGCCTGTCGTATATATGTACGAAAGAGGTTGTTCATCTCTGAAAACACTTAAATTGGGCCGCACCATTTGCATGGCACATAGTTTTGTATGGAATTTCTGTTCGACCCCCATCGTTTGGGGATTTTAAAATTGGATGATTGAAGATGGACACGCACACCGTAAGACGTGCGCTGAAGACAAATCTGTGGTTCCGTTCGGTACGATTGGGTGTTTTCCCTGCTGATCAACTACCCGCAAGAATAGCGTGACCTGTCGCTATCGTCATCACCACGACTCCACCAAGCCCGGGATGCAATGGATCACCATCTTTATCGACAAGAACGGCGTGAGAGAATACTTTGACGGATATGGTTTTCCACCCCGTATAAAGTAACATCTGGCATTTATATGCAAAAATACTTCCCGCCAGTCTCAGAGCACGATACAACTTCAAAGCATAGCCTCAGACGTTTGCGGCCATTACTGTCTCATGTACCTTCTCTATCGCGCCCCGAACATTCCAATGAAAACTTTCCTAGCACTATTTTCATCCACCAACCATACAGCCAACGACGCTAAGGTGTTGAGATATTACAACACATTTTTCAAGACGCTAGGGTCCTGCCACCCCTCAAGAGGCTGCATCCAATCAGCGTTCGTATTGTCTTCCCCTCGTCAGTTTCTAAAGGGGCGTCCCGACGGCGTGCTGGCCATAATCACGACAGTCGTAGAAGCGATCAAACATCATGGAAGGTCAAGACGTTTGCAGCCGAAAAGCATAGCCGGAGAAGCCGCTTGCCATCACCAGTATTTTCGACACTTCATTTCCGGTGGACGAAGTCGACGCCAAATGAGTCATCGTCGGCATGAGCGTCAAGAACAACTTTACGGCCTATGTCCAGCTAGAAAAATGTGGAAATAATTGTGTGGTGTGTAACAGTACAGAGTGGAAAGAACTGGGACTACAAGTCGGTCATATCAAAGTTTTTCAGCAACATGCAGCCTCCTCAGAAGATTAGTCTTGCCTGTTATAAAATCTCTCTGAGACGCATGTGCGGTGACCGTATGGTCATCATCATCAAGAAACAAGACGCCGGACTCAAACGGGTCACCTATCTAGCACCTAGCTGGGTCGTCTTTGTGAAGTGTGGGACCTCATCGACGTCACCATCGACCGACGGGATATGTGGTCGACACCCGTCGCACAATATTGCACCGATTTGATCGACACACTCGTCTTGGATATATGCAACACGCTAACAGAATCGGCGGATGTCATCGTTTTCGAACATCCTACGGTGGAAACGCACATTAGAAACCTGTATCTTATCAGTGCTACCTACTATACACGTCAAATCGTCTGTCTGGACTGTTACATGTTGGATTGTGAACTAAAAACAATTTTACTAACACATCTAAGAAACACTGTAGAAAGACGTACAAACGAATATATACGTCATTCCTGTTTAATGTATAAAAAATATTATGTATATCTCTGAAACCTTTAGGTATAGTAAATATATGTTTATAATATCTTGTTTTATTCACGCCAAACCTGATTGTCCCTTACTCATGGGGTAACCAGATACAAGTCTTGAATGCCAAACTGGCACCAAGCATGAACAGGGTCAATGACCTCTTGTACTTGCTCACATTTTCAAGGTCACGATCAATTCCTGTCTTGACTTGTCTTGTCAAGGTGCCAAATTGGCGCTAGGCTTGCGATGACATCACCGGGAAAAAGCCCATTACTACATAGGTGGGGGAAGGGGGAGGGTTGCGACACCAAAATAGATTCAGGGGCTTGCGACAGAGAACCATTGCTCACACTCTACGCTAAACGGCCGGTGAGAGAGTTTGATCCTGTACGCTCCCGCCATCGCTGGCGATGTCGACATTTTATGGGACTCACGGGAGGAGTGCCCGACGCCATGGACTGCACGTTCCCCTCACCAATAAATAAAAAACTCCCACGTCAGTCCCAATCCTACCCGGACATACGATCCAATAAGGCAAACAATCAAATGGGACACACATTAAAACTAATGGGCACACATAAAATCAAATAAGCACACATAAAAATCAAATGGGACAGGAACCAACAAGTTTGGACAGGAATAAAACACATACAAACCAAACAAATGACCCCCCACAACACCCCAATGACACCCACACTTCTCCAATCCCCTCCCCGAATAAAAAATCATGATAAAAACCACGGGAATCACAATACACACTTTCTACCCCTCCTGTGATGACAAGGCATACAAGCTACTACTGTACCAAATGAACTTTTGCAGTGCATGCTTGTTGTGTGATGAGAACATATAATAAAAGAGATTAAGAAATACTCATTTTAATATCTCATGTTAGATGATACAACCGATGTATCTGCGGAAGGACAAACAGTCTCAGTTTATCAATATGAAATTAAATAGTCAACTTCACGAATGCTTTTGGGACTTTACAAAACGGTAAAAGCAAGATGGAAATGGATTTTTACAATGTATTTTGCAGCAGCTTTATCCAATATTAGAAACTAATTCAGATAAATTGATCACATGAACATAGAATTGAGTTGCTTACAATATCATTTACAAATTTTTAAATATACATACAGGCATTCTAAAAACATATAACTCTGGAACGGTAACAATAGTTATTGGGTTTCTTAGTTGGTTTTAAAAATAACATTTTGTTTTGGATGAATTTTTACTTAAAAATAATGCCACAAGTTGATATATTATTTGGACACCCCCTCCATTTTGTATGATTTAAGAGTGTGGGCTTGGAGATTTGTCAGGATTTCTTTGGACGAGGATAAAAGGGGGATGATATGATTACTTGTGTGTGTTCGTGATTGATGTTAGGCTTGGTTTTTAGAAGGTTTATTAATACTACTATTCTACTACAAATGTGATGTTAGAAGTGAAGAAAAAATGAAGAATTTAGTGAACTTAGAGAAGTGAGTGACCGAACGAGGTGTTTTGAGGTTTACCTAATGGCCTGACTGACTGCTAGGCGGTCCCTTCACTGTCGTCGAGCCTGGTTACCTGGAATCGAGCGGCAGCTCTGACTGGTACTTTGTGAACCCAATGACCTAGCCCGCGTGGCCCCGTGACCTCCTAACTCACCATCTCCTGCAGTCAGCCTCGAGGAGCTCAAGACCTCCCTCTTTAAACCGGGCTGCTGGCCTGGTTACTAACTCAGGACTGCTGACACCTCCTTTTCATGTCAGCGCTTCTAGTTTGTTTGTTTATTGATTCGTCATAGCTATCCTCGCAACACCCGTTATGTCATCCACTACTCACGACTTCAAATGTTTATACAAACACGCCTTCCAATTTAAGCTGTTGGTGACAATTTAATCATTTACAATCTGTTCAATTCAATCTAATGAGAAATTATACTGCGATTGATGATTTCGAAAAGGTGGTAAATCGAAATTAGAAATAAGCTATCTTCTGTATTTGAGACAAGAGAAAAGAATAATTGAGATGCTTGCATACAGACCTACACCTAGTAAAAGTGACAACTGAAAGTTAAAAAATAAATTTATTGGCAAAGCAAGTTTGTGATACAGTTGTATTTAGAATAAAAGATCGCTTTGTATTCAAAAACAATATTTGTGGATTGAAAATAGTTCAGTCTGAATGCCTCAATGAACATAAAAAAAGTTTTTTGTTAGATAATATTTTATTACAATGCTTAAAGTTTTTTACTCAAGGTCAGAAATAACAGAAGAAAGTGTGGTTGGTTGCTTAAAAAACTAATTTTAATATTTTATTTTGTATTGGACGGTACATTTAAATACATTACAAAAACATTAAAAACTCTGAAGATAATAACATTTTACTTGAGAGATTCCATAAACGAAGACAGATTAAATGCTTTGTTAATGTTGATTGTAGAACAGTCAACGATTCTCGAGATACCAGACTTTAACAAACTTGTAGTATAAGAATTAATTTCGGACATAAATGTAAGATTATATTATTCTTCTAAATGATACAAACTTTCTGATAAACTAATTCTTAAAGTAGATATAATGTATAGTGCTCAATGGACATTCCAACTTCGAATAAAGTGAGTTCTTATACTCATATAACTTTGATTAACTTTCCCTTTTATACTTTTTAATGTAGTTTGTAAGTTAAACTCGGGGTTATATTAGTTGGTATAAGGTAAGTTATAGTGTGCCTTATATGACAATTTTTAAGAGAGCGCTCATCCTTAAGGCTTACTCACAAGCCGCTCAATCTTTGTAAATAAACGTAAATATTTAAACGCATTGTATATCCTAATTACGGTACAATTAGTAGCTGTGATGTGTTGAGAATTGTCATAACTAGCTAATATCTAGATCCCCACAGCAAGACCATTATTTAAAGTTCTAAAGTTGACTAGATCCACTTAAATGTATTTTTACACCAAAAAATGTTTTCTGATAAGATCAATACTGACCAATGGTGTCAAATTTGATAATAAATAATATAATATATAAATCTTTTAGTCAATCTAAGTTGACCTACAGTTTCTTTTCTTAGACGATCTTATAAAGTCAAGTGGGAAGATCAAACTCACGTGCTGATCTCGACGTCATTTGAGAGGTTGACCTCGAGCTTAAAGGGAAGGGTTAGTGGGATCTCCTTGACCTTGAGGTCCTCCAGCCAGTCGTCAAACACCATGCTGCGGCGGAACTCCCAGCTGAAGGGCCCGGTGTAGGAGAGGAAAGCCGCACACACGAGGCAGTTACCAACAAGACGCTCTTTTTCCACATGCAGGTTCTTAAGCTCCTCTTGCCATCTACAACCACAAGGAGAATACTCACATCGAGGAGAAGTGAATTAAAACAGAAGATGGCAAAGATTGACACAATTAAGTGATCCATTACAGCTTATTATATTCCAGAATTTTAGAGCCAAAGCTATGCCAGTTTCACAGAGATAATTATTTTCTAGCCTAATATAATGTTATATCCCCTAATGGTTGGTTAGGCTCCAGTTTATTTAGGTCTAATCATCAATATTTTCACGTTTTTACATTATAATATAGAAATACTAATAAATCACTTATCCCGGAATGAAAGGTATTTTTAAATAATTTGTTCAACATTGATATTGAAAACTTTCTAAATATTCAGACATTACACAATGCATACAAGGATAAATTCGATAAGCTTGTTTAGATAAAAAAATTATTTTCAAATACTTATAAAAATTAAAAGATTGAGTTTTGGTTTCATTAAATTCAATTTATGTTCAAGAGAGCCATCTGACATTGTAGCGTATAGACACCACCCTTAACTCATACAATAGTTATTGACTTAGTCATAATAAATGGGTGACCTTATTATGATGAAAGAATAACCTGTATTTTAATCAAAGATGATATAATATCAAAGGATCATCAGTAAGTGCCGTAAGGTGGATGGATGGATTTGTAGCCATGTAAAAATACCTAATCAATGTCGGTCTTTCATCTTTTCAATGGCCGAAAGTTTTAAGGCATCACTATCTGCTAATGACGGAGAGATAGATGATATAAACTCAGTCGGGTCTACTGACGGTTTTTCCTAAATGTCTCTCCACTCTGCTTCCCCGCAGATGCAGGAAGATTACCTCTAAAATACTTCCTTCTTTATTCCTACCCCCTCAGCGTAAATATATTATAGCCTGAACAGTTAGTAAGTAGGACACAGTGATAAAATAAAAATACCTTAATTTGTAATTACATTATATGTAATTTTTATTGCAACTACATTTAATATGTGTGCGTGACATTTTAATATTTAGTACGTTGAACTTAAGTCACTATGAGATAATAGTGTACATTTTTGGAAATAACTTAATATTTATAGTAAAATAGTTCTCATCTTTAAAAATATTAATATTTTTTAATATTGTATATAATTCACAAACATAGTTAAAACATATGTTAAAAACTTATACCTATACACGAAAATCTATATCAAGGCTTACCACAAATGTTTAATCTGAGTTATCTAAGATTGTGTTTTGGTTGAGAATAGTTTTAAGGCATAATTTTGTTGTGAACTTCGGCTAACTAGTTGAATCTATGAGCTACTCATAGTCAGATTTGTGTAGTGCTAGATTGCACAGAGGTTACTTTGCCAATCATAAACTATGTCTTTACATTAAAACGTTCCCAGGACGATCCAGGAAGTTCAGTATTTAAATTATGACAAGATAATTTGTAGGTCCTAAGTTTAATTCTAGTATCATTAAAAACAATTTCAGAATACTATTGTGTACTTTATTTTGTTATTATTTTATTGTAGGATAAGTGAAAGATAAGCAGGCTGCACACTACAACTATTAATTGGAAAATGTTCCTCTAAATTTAAAAAAATTGATTGATATGGAATGTAGTTGTAATTATTGTAAGAGATTTGATACCAGTTTTAAAATATTAACATATTTGGTCTACAGCAAATAAAGGAACACTGATAATGGTGACATGTTCAACTCCCAAGCTCTGAAGATAATAGTGGGATGATTTACTGCATTACTGGAACTCATTTGATATTTCTGGTGCTAATGTCCTTAGGATATGTTAATTAACTTTATAACAAAGGCTATAAAGAAAATTTCAATTTTATTTAAATCATCTGAAAATATAGGTACCTTAAGAAATTAAGGAAAATTAACAAAATAGAAATATATGTTCTGTGAAAAATTTACAGCCCAAATATGTATCTACCTGACACTCTCCGAGCCGAGCCCCGAAATGAGTTTGTCAGCTGCTATCAAACGGCGCTGCATTATTTCCGTCTCCTCTTGCAGAATCTGGCGGTCCTTCATGGCCAGATCGTATTTGTCACCCAGTGCTGAAAGCTCTAACTCTAGCGTGTTGATCTTTTTGTTCATGATTGTCAATTCTCGCACCATCTAGACAAGAACAAATATTTTATTAGGCACCTAAAGTCTTTTTTACTCTATAACAGGTTGATGTCAACGACAACATTCAATACAAATAATAGGTATGCGCTACTAGAACAAGTTTCAGTTGGGATTGGTTGGGTGGGAGGGGGGGATGGACTAAGACCTTTAAACAACAGATTACCATGGTGGGAGGGGGGGATGGGCTAAGACCTTTAAACAACAGATTACCAAATATAAATTTAAAAAATTTCGATTCGCTTGACACAGCAGACAATCTGGAAGGAGTATGGAACCAAATAAAGAATGTAGTGGTGTAAACTGCAGAAACAACTGTTAGTAAGAAAACAAAACCTGAGAGAAAAACTTTATTCCATGAAGAATGTGTAGCAGCAATCGAGAACAGAAAGAAGGTTTGGGAAAAGTGGCTTCCTGATAGAATGAACGAGATGAAGAGGGAAACGTTTCCAGAAGATAAGAAAGGAAATACAAGGAACATTGCACACTGAGAAGCGCGAGTAAATTACCAAATTCCTGGGAGGAGCAAGTCAAGACAACCAGTGCATCCAGACAAGGAAAGTTCTACCAGAAAATCAAAACAATTGAGAA
>CABFWB010009841.1:0-11402 GCA_902151455.1 Timema bartmani | reverse complement strand
AGGTGGTGGTGGTGGTGGGGGGGGCTTTATATAATTCTTATACCACAGTGGGTCACGGGCAGCGCCGTGCGAGATTGCTAGTAAAGAATCATCAGAAGTTCAATCTGAAATCTACAATCTAACTATGCGAAGGACTGTAGAACTTACCATAAGTAGGACTACGTTGTCCCTGTGTACCACTTGTTGCAGCAGTCAGGTCCCCTTGTATTCCTCTGCAGATTACTACCCACACCAATACGAGACATCTCAGCTTCTCCAGACCCCAGGCCTGCATCACTACAGGTGTGACGTCACAACACTTTACCTAACAACGACATTGGTTTGATTCCTCTCGCGTTCATGCAGTATTGATTGTGTTTGGAAATAGAATTAAAGATTCATCCTAATGCTCAAATAACGAGCATATTGAGATAAATTGCGTACTTAATATGAGACTGGGCTGATAGTGGGGTCTAACGAAACATTAGCTACAAAAAACGTTTTCCATGGTGGATTTATTGAAGGTGAGCTGGAAGTGAAAGCGAGTTAACATGAGTATTTTTACAGTTTTTATTTCAATATAATTTTTTGAGCAAAATAGGTCAAATATTTATTCAGTAGAAATATAAAGTTTAGTTCTCTTATAATAGTAGGCTAATATCATTAGTTGTTGAATATCTGTCAAAGGTATCTTGGAATTCAATGACAACTTTTTCTCTTCAATTGTTTGTCTTCTAATTCCACTTAAGTTCTTGAGAGATATTCAACAACTGTTGGTATCACTGTTTCTATTGGAGCAATGTTTTATTTCTTAGTTTTGCTATAAAAACTGCCGTCAGCTCATCTCCCCTTTCGACCCACCTAAAGGTTTGACCATTCGATTATAATAAGAAACATTTTACGCATTATAGTTAAGAGAATATTAACAATAACAAATTTTGAATAGATTAAAGCATTTTGATTCAACATTGGTGTATTGATTCACTCTAACTTTCCATGGATAATTTATTTTAAAGAATGGTAATATTTACTAAAAGTTTGATACGAATAAGAAATTAGAACTGATTGAAAAATTAATGTAAAAACTGTATTATTAAGAAATGAAATATAATATAATCTAATTATTTAAAACTTAAAATATTAAGTTGAGAATATTGTAGTATGCTATATTTATACTTTTTTATATTTATAAATTTGGAAAAGACATTTATAGCCAAACATGAATGTATATATGTGCACAGTGCTTCTTGCCTGTTTAAAAATATTTTAAATCGTACGAGGAGTACTGGAGACGAGCCTAGCCAGAACACACGTGTTGGCCCCGTGAGACCTCTTGTCAGACTGCCGCTTGGAGGAGGAATGTCGCCTTATATACCGTCTGACAGATAGCCTGCAGCACAACGCCCCGTTTGGTTTACACGCTACCAGCATTATTGTTAACTGCTACAAAAATAGTTTATAATATATAGATAAAAATACATACTATAATAATATTAGTACATACTATAAATACTTTATAATATTCTTATATATATATATATATACACTTCTCTAGAAGTATTATATTTATACATATTCTTCTATGTTTGAATAAATATTTTTCTATCGATTCCTGCATATATATCTGATGGTCTATCTATAATTTCATCTATCTATAGGTGTAGCTACCTATCCGTCTATATTTCTGTCTAACCATCTTTATATGATATATTATAATTATATATGCATATATATATTTTATATATTATATACATACAGAAATACATACATATATATAAACATATATACATATTAAAGTGCATAAAAAAAAGTCAAAAATATTAAAGTGCACATTACTTTTTTATTACTTTTAGTGAAAAAAGACAACAACAAAACTATATGAAAAAAATCATGTTTAGTACTGAGCCAGTGCCTGTTAAATTCTTGTAAATAATAACTTTTTACTAAGCTTAGTTAAAAAAATTTAGACAGTAGAAAATTTTTAACTGTTATAAAATAATAACAGTGCATTTATAAACCTCTATTTTTTTTTAATTTAAACACTTTTTAATGTTTATAGAAACACTTTAATATAGTCTGATATGTTTTTAAAACTCGATTGTCATTTTTCTCTAGAGGAATACACTTTTTTTTGTTTTGGAAAAGGTTTATTGTGCATTTCTACAACTAGAAGAAGAAGAAACTACTTTTTGTGTTCTTCTTGTTTCATAATTGAAGAATTGAAGTCTGTAGCCAAAGCAATGCTCCTCTCAGCACAGTCATTTACAAATTCAAGAGTGCGTGTAACTTTGTTTGCGGTTTCAAATGAAGGAGTATTGTTCCATTCTTATATATCTGTGTTCCGGAATGAAAAATCCAACTTCAAAATTCAAAATAAATGGAACGGAACTCCGCATGGACTTTTTCACTCCATTGTTTAAAATTGGATGTATTTACACAAAACAAAATAGATGTGAAACTAAATAATATACACTAGCATTTGCAGGCCATAACCCAAGAGAAAACTTCGGCAATCATAAATTGACCATTATTATTACTATTCTTTTTATTTTGGTTAAAACCNCCAATTATTATTTAAATACATATATATAATTTAATGATTGAATAATATTTCTAAGATCACCAATTATTTTGTTTTATTCCATGCATAGTTTGTGTCACTCCTCTTTCCTTCTTCTCCATAATACTTTTAACTACTCGTATATATAAAAACTATTGTGAGCTTCCTATTAAACTAGCATCCATCAGACCCCCTTCATTGTAGCCTTATTGCTTCCCTCTGTCCAGAATTGACCACACGCCACTGCATTCAATTAGCTTCATATTTATCAGCCATGGTTTTCTTATTAAATGGAATAATAAAATAATGTGCACTTTGCGTGCACTAAAATATTTTGTTGGCACATATTCTTGAAGCGCCTAACATCGCATCGCATCCATACACCGAGTCTTACGTTCTCTTTCATTCTTAAAACTATTGTGTTTCTCTTTTTCATACAATCGTCTACAACATTTATCCAGGTCCTACATGACTTACCCCTTCCTTTTGAACCACACACTCTACCCTCATATAAGTTATTTGCTTTGTCACTCGATCCACAATCATCCTCTCAACATGCCCAAACACATGTAACACGATACGTTCTCATTGACTTATTGGATTCCCTTTCAAACCACACTCATTCACCACTCGTTCTTTACCGACTCTGTCCACACGAGTATTCCACATACATTTAATAGATATTTTCTTCCAACAGCACTCTTGTGTTTCTCCTGGCAATATATTACATTATTTATATTTAAAATATGTATTTATCATATATTATGAATATATAAGATACATTACATATTATTACATTATATATTATATATAAAATACATTATTATATATAAAACACATAAATTAACATTATATTATAGAACATATAATATAGAATATAATATAGAATAAAATATACATGTGATATATATAAATATTATAAATTATATATTATAAATATTATTTATATATTATATAATAATAGAATATATAATATATGTAAGATATATAGTATATATTGGCTTTTTTCTACTTTGTATACATAAAAATATTATATTTATAATATATTATATATACATATATAATCCAGACATAATATAAAATATATTATAAATATAATATACACATGTAGTACATATGTAGTATAAAATATATATTATATATACATATATCATACATACACAATATATCATATATATAATACATACATAATATATACATATATCATACATACATACATAATATAAAATATATTATATATTATAATATATAATATACATGTATTATATTTACAATAAATATTGTATATATTATATAAAATATATAATGTATATTATACATAAGGTATATTATATTCATAATATAATATAACCAGTGCTCAAATTGGGAAATTTTAGCAACCAATAATTACTTAATCTCGTTTACAGCATGAAACGTTGGTAGAACCTATTACATTGTCTATACACACTTCAATAAGTTGCATGCGAAGCCATGCCAGTTTAATTGAATTTCACTAAAATGAATACCCCACTACACTGCAGCTTACAATACTAATCTAATTCATTGATAGTCACAATTGATTAATATTTATTTATATTGAAACGAAAAATACACTGTCACAGTAAAACGATATTCAATATTTAGCTATGTAGGTAGGCACTACTCTAAAACCTAGTACCTTTGCTATGGGATGATTTTTTCTCTAAACCAACTGTCCAGTTCAATTTACTAACAAATATATGACGGTTTGTGCGTGAGAAATCTAGATCTGTATCATCTCCAAATATATAGAGTATTATGGTTTTATTATTATTATTATTATTATTATTATTATTTATTATTATTATTATTATTATTATTATTATTATTATTATTATTAGCACCGCGTCTTACTACCCGTTCGGTTTATACGTAATTTTGGTTTTTAGAGAAGCTACTGATGAACAAAGATAAAATTAAAACATGTGATATTGGATTTTAAAGAGGCAAAGTGTTGTTTACAATTTAATCATCACTATTTAACAATAGGAAGCTGAGTTAAATTAATTTCATTCCCGACAATATTGTAGTAAGAATTTGCCAACATAATTATCCAGCGTTGCATTAAACGGATAATAAAACGTGTAATGCAAGCTACGGTTTTCTACACACGTTCATTTTCATCAAACTTGTTAGTCATTTTTGCGGAAAACATATTTTAACGGTTATTTTCTATCTTCTTCACGCTGCATGCATCTCCGTTTTTAACGACACTTATTTTCTTAAAAGTATTTCGTAAACCGGAGTGTTTGGTTAGGAATGTTAGGATTTGTATGCATTTTTTGAATCAGCTACTGATACCATGCCAAACCTATTCTTTTGCACATGTCATACAAAAATAAAAAATCTTCATATGTAGAACATATTTTTGTTTCTGCATATTTCGCATATTTTAAGTGTTTTACATATTTTATGAATATTGCTACATTTCAAGATTTTTATTTTATTTACAATGAACAATAGCATACATTTTATATTCGTAGTACTTATTTTATTTTGTCCCCTTTTTACATACCTTGGTATTGTTGTTTCAATATCTAAAAATTTGAAGGATACCTATAATTGGTGGGGAGAATACTAAACAAATTAGAGAAATATGAATGCTCGGACATTCCTTCACTTCTTGTGAAGTAAATCCTACAAAATGTTGCTACAGACGAGGCAAAATACGGCAACAGAAAATTTGAGAGATTCTTTGTTTAAAGTTATTATGAAAAATTATGAAAATATTAGGAATTATTATTATTATTATTATTATTATTATTATTATTACAGTGGGACCTGCGAGTGAGATGTAGTGTGTGGATCCTCCAGCCACAGTCAGCTGGGGCATTTTTCTGAAGATTGGCGTTCCCCCATAACATGTCAGCGTGAGTGCCACACACTATTAGAGTATATTAGTTCTTGTATTCATCGTGTTAATCATATGTATGGTATTTTAAGTGTACGTGTTAAACAGCACGTATAACACGCTACAGTTCTGATGAGTGTCAGAATATTAAATATCTATCAGCAAGTACGATGCAGGTATAAGTTGACAAGACAGAAATATAGGAAGGGTTTTCACTTTTTAAATGTCTAGCAAGTACGATGCAGGTATAAGTTGACAAGATAGGGATATAGGAAGGGTTTACACTTTTTCAAAGTCTAGCAAGAGTCTGGCTCGCTAGCAACTGTGTTGTGTGTGTGGTCATCGGTATGTTCGGTAAATCTTTCTGAACTTGTTCCAAAGCGTGGGTAGCGTCCTTTTTCTGATGAGAAGGTGTGGTGGAAAGTATGCATAGTTATAATTTGAATCCATCTGCTTTTATCTTCAAGGATGAGAGTGCACCGTATTACGGCTTAAGGATAAACCTTGTAAGTAAATGTGAGCGTACCGCTTTGTACTTGCGTGTTAGAACGTAAACTGCGCAGTTCAGAAGATTGCGAGTCAACTCTCTAATGTATGTAGTTAATAATATTAAAGTTTGAAGAGTATACTTAAGGATGAGAAAATATATTCAATATGAATCAGCATTTGCTTAAATCTTTTGGTATTAAAGATTACACTGAGGGAATTCATTGTTACGAGGTAAAGCTGTTTAGCGTCAGAATGTCGGCAAAGCGTCAGTAACATATCCGGGAGCTGAGGGTGCAAGGTGGGTAGGAAGGGAAAGGATTTTAAGATTGGATCTCTTGTTCTTACACTCTATGGTTTATACATTAGTTCTATAATATATATTTATTTTAGGTCCTTATTCCTCTAAGATGAGAGGCGAACAAAATTTAGAGATAGAAATTACAAGAAAGGCTCAATGGAGTTGGTTGGAAATAGTTTTTTACTTTAATAAAATATTGATTAAATTTATATATGTGACGTTAGTACGTTATTCTTCCAATATGATGGGTAGATATGTCTATCTATTGTTTATAGTATATTAATGATGCTCAGTGGAGTCAGTCTGAAAGGATTTTCTACTTTAAGTGAATATTGATTATATTTATATAATTGTTATTCCATTGTTCTTCTTGTTTAAAATGTATGCCTCGATTTGGAGTTCATAATCAAAGTTATGGATTACATCCTCAATAAGTAATGACTAATCGTTAAAGAGTTGAATGAAGTCCAAGCCGTATGCCGCATCATTTAAAATGAGTATATTTGGTGTTAGACCTCTAATTTATAAATGTGTATATGTTTATGAAATATCAAAGGGCGTTCTTTGAAGCTGACATGTTTATGAAGATTTTAAGGTTTTTTTACTCGAGCAATCAGATCACGGCTGTCATGAAAACATTCTGGGGTTTTTTTACCTCACCGAGTTTCGAGGAGGGGTTTACAACGTCGTCTTTGAAGCTCTCAGGCTCGTGTTTATTATAATTATAACATCTGATTGGTAAGGACAATATCCTCTCCCGGCTGACAGTAGGGGAGGTTGCAGGATAATTAAAAAGTCCTGTCAGGTTTATAACTGTAGAGAAATAACGCGTAAGAAACCAATTACTTTCTTCAACAAGGGAGAAGAGATGGTTGGTGGGAATCGAACCTTGTCAGAGTAATGAGGTGATGGGTTGTAAAAGATGGTAATTCACCGTTATGGGTTCTTGGCGTGTTGGGGTTGGGGGTTAGAGTGGAATAGTGGGGGTGAGGGTCGATGTTAGGGGTAAGAGGTTGGTGTTGGAGATGATAATTTAAATCTATATAGGGGTAGCTGGGGTGTAGCTGGCGGTGGGAGAGTGTATGGGAGATGACAGGGCTGGAGAGGAAATGTACGGTTGTAGGTTTGGCTGTGGCGTTGCTTTGCCTGAGAGCTGTAGGTTAAGGTGTATTAGGTGAGAGGAATGTAGCAGCATTTTCCTGAAATGGAAATATAAAACTTAAAATATTGGAGGAAAAGGAAAGATAAGAGGTGGGTGGGGATAAGTAAATTAACGTTGGGGTTTGAGACATTGGATGAGCAACCGGGAAGGAGGTGAAAATAAAAAGAATATCATTATCGTTGTGTAACTAACATTAGGGGTTCTGGTGTTCACCTAGTCCGCATTTTATATTTTTATAAATGGAGTGATCTGCATTCCAATAAATATTTTGAAATTGATTATGAATGCCATTACCATCCATTATCCTGGTATTTCACATAAGCCTCTAGGTTTTCTATGAAAAACTTGAGGATTTATGACAACATGGGTGATGGAGGATGTTCAAATTGTTGAAGGACTACCAATGTAGGATCACTAACTGTTGTCTGTAAATTTTTCCTATGTAACGTGTTGTTTAGCTTTCAACACGTTAATACAACGAATCCCTATAAAAGGTTAATACAGTAACTACCAAATCTAAAAAGTTCTAATAATGTATGGTAGATATAGACTCACTGCGACATCACAAGTGGAAGACGCCCAGTTCTCAGAAAAAGTTGCCCCAGCGAACGAGGCAACACGTCTTGGAAGAACAACACGATCCATAGTTCTATCACCTGAGCCAGTCGTCGAGTAAGTGAGAGAGGCATCAGTCCAGAGGTTTCTACCAGGAATTGACTATTGATAGTTGTCGACTAGCGTTATCTCTCATTAACCCCCCCCCTTTTTCCGTATATTGCCAAATATTATTATTCCCGCTGGTATAAATGGGCCTGTCCATGATTCACGTACACCTATTATTTTGTAATCACTTGACGGAGGAATTGCGGGAAGAGGTTCACAAAAGTTAAGCAGGAATAAGTACGGAATTCCACGATGTTTGAGGCGTCTGAGTCACCTTCTCGCCGCAGAGCTAAGCTACGGCAGATATTATAAGTATAGATGAATCTTTGAAAGTTTGTATGTCAGTATTTCTAACTAGATTTCCTATGCCCTTCAAGCATAATTTAAGTTGTCAAGCGTAGTGCTCTACTTTGTTCAGTGTCCTTATGACATAAGTTTTGTATGTCAGTATTACTTACTTGTTTCCCTGTGCCCATATGGCATAGTTTATAGCTTTATGCACTACCATTCTATGTCTATTAGGCTTAGTCACAAATATTGGAGTTATGATTGGACTACTCAGAATATATGACCATGCTGCGGCTAGCTTAGAGAACAGAATTTAATATTGGACGAGACCAGTTTATCTCTTACTATGTTTCACGACCTAATTGAGTTTGTAACTGACTCTTGTCTTTTAAGAGTCTAACTGTGTACCGACTTGCGGTGTATAACCCGTGGGAGTCCATAGTAGTGGCCCGCGGGTTTTTTGTCTATTGTGTTCGGTCCTCTTATGGATCCTTTGATGTTAGTAAATCTTATCTCTATTGTGGATAGTAAAGTTATCCCATTAGCAGGGTAACATAAAAATGTTACTATTGATTGCTCAGGCAGTACTTATCAGGAAGAGTTTGGCCATCGTATTAGTATCATTTAGTTTTCCTGGTAGTTCGCCTAATACGGATAGTTATATTGTAGATTTTCTAGGAGGTTATAATGCCTTACTGTTTTAACTCATAATGGAGTTAACTCTTACTAATTACCTCCCTCGTAGCTCATTAAAGTAGGACTAATGTTGTGTGCCTTAGTTTTTGTATATTTTGTTGATAACAGTAGCTGCCAGTATCAGTCAATAAACTAATGTAATATAATGATTAGTATGTATGCATATTGATTTGATAGCCACCACTAATGTATAGTAGCGTGGAGCCACTGCCTTTATTCCATAGGATGAAGCTGTATAAACGCTGCTTTAACGAGCTACTAGCTTTCATAACACCTATTACCTATAAGTGTGGGTAATAGGACAGTCATAGGTCCCAGTCACAGCTGATGCTCCTTTGTCGAGCTACATATATTTATTATTGTTTCCTTTCATATTCTTATGTCTAAACAATGAATGGTTTGTATAGTTTCTAACTGTTTTTGCATGTACTTCTTATTGACATGTTTCAATATTAATAAAGTAATTTATTAAACCTGTAATATATTCTTATTTCTCATACTGTAAAAATAATGTAACCTTATGTTATACCTAATTATTATGTAAAAAAATCCAAGCTTTCCTCATTACACCTCGAGTCTAAGAGCGCAATCTATTTCACTAAAATCGGTTCAACTCATTCCAATCTTCTCAGAAGATAGAAAGAAAGAAGGTGTTTTCCACTAATAACAACAAATCCTGACAAGTTGATAAACGAGGGTTTACAGCTGGAAGATGTCTGCTTGTAGTGAGGAGGAGGGGTGTTTTAGGAGGGGGCAGAATGGTCATAGCTCTGTGGAGGAAGGTGGTAGAGCTAAATATGCAACCCGCATTACTTTAGGCACATAGGGTCTTCTTGTTTGGATGGAATCACGATGAGGCTTAGTCGGAGAGCTACATTTACTCTTATGGGTAAATACTTATGCACTTAGGGTATTTTATGTGTCCCACCATGCCTACCTTATCAATACTGTGGAGGGCCAAATTTTCCCAACTAGGGCATTGCCCCTTCTGTACTTATCTCCGTCCTCTTAATCCCGAATCCACCACTATCCATACTAATCAAATATTAGATGATTATATTACTTTATGTATGAATATATATATATGTGTAGTATTAGTAACTTTGATAACTATCAGATACTAAAGTCATTAATAGTCCTACTATAATACGTAACCCTAGTGATTAAACATTGACCCTACATTCTGGCGTCCTTTCACCTTAAAATATATTCTCAAGGTTAACGGATAGTCATAAAAATGTATTTAAACCACCTTTTTTATGTTAAAACAATATATTTTAAAACACATTCAAACACTTAAAATTTTGAAATTCCTAAACTTCCCCAATCTTGTCCAGACCAAAGAACATAATTTCCCACTTTAATATTAAAAGCTATAAATAAAATATAGTCATTTTCCTTGTTTTCTACTAAGTTTTTGGCACAAAGACGATCAAAAACTTGCATGAATTGGAGGCAAAATTAATAGTTTACATTTGGTTACGCTTTCTACTGATTTCAGCTTTTTAATTTTTATTAAAGTGGATAAAGATGGCCAAGAATAAAATTTTAAACTGTAGTTTGAAAAGCAATCTTTTCTTCGCGTCCAAATTAAACTTTCAATTCAACCGTAATTTTTTTTTAAATTTTGCTATTATATTTCAATAATTAATCCTATTCACCCCTTGGTCTTTACTTTTGTTTTAAAACAATTACCTATAATGTTTTATTATAATTGTGTTAAATATTCTGCGCGTGAGAAAAATATATTTTGTAAAATAAGAGTTATTCAGTATTATATTAAAACTTAGGGAATTGTTTTAAGGAATCAAGGAAAATAATATTTTGGTAATATCACTAAATTAACACGATTCATTGGGAAGATTTTTCACTGAAATATAAATTATTTAAGATTACGCGTTTTTTAATTATTATCTATCACAACAATGTAGTTAACACAGGAAGCAAGTTTTCAATACATTTAAACTTTTATTGAAAAACTATTATCTTTTAATACTCTTTACTTAAAATTAACAGACAATTAAATATAAAAACACATTATGTTAAAAATCTTGTCTGTATATATAATGTAGATGGCCTACCTAGCAGGAGAGATATTCCGGTTTTATTTGGGCTGCCGCAACTTCTTTAAACTAAAATAAATAAATCCATTTAATTCTAAATAAAAAGTTCCTGTGAGTAATCTGAGAAAGACAAGAATACTTCATTTGTGAAGATATACGATGGAATTACATATAAATAAGTCCCGATTGTAGTTTGCTGGCAGTGGCGCAGAAACGGTGGGGTACGGGGTTAAATTTTACCCCCCTTAAAAATTTAGGGGGGTAAAAAGTATCATTTTTACCCACCCAAAATATTATAGTTAAACTTTTAGATAATGTAAAGATCTTGTTGAGGC
>CABFWB010009840.1:0-11403 GCA_902151455.1 Timema bartmani | reverse complement strand
CAATATTTATAATAATGAATATAATATTAATAATTGATCGTTAAAACCTTCAATTATGCCACCCAAACGAAAAGCCAACGTTCGGGCAGGACAACGTCTGTCGGATCCGCTAGTATTCAATAAATGTTGATGTAACCATGTGAATAAAATTAAACTATATGTTTCTAATGGAGCAGAACTTTAATTATTTTAGCCAAAAAATGTTTTGCCATAAAAAAAAATGCAAAAACTCTTGACCTTTTCTCTTTTACCCCTTCAATACCACCTTAAACAGGTATTGCAGGCTTGCGTATGAATCGCCAGCTGCAAAAGTTATGGCTAACCTTTCTTGTACAGGCTATTGTTTTCCTAAAAGTTCGTCTTTATTTTTATTTCTTATTTTATTTGTGTAAATTTGCTTCCCAATCAAAGTTACGAGGTACTCAAATTCACATCCTCGTGAATTTCTTGTACTGTCCACTTACAGATTGAGATCTTTTATGTCGCGCAATAAACTTGAACAATTCACGATTCGCAACAAAAAAATGTTTTCGTCCATTATCGCCGTTTGTTTTCGGTAAATAATGAAGAGCAGCAAACTGTACAAAGAAAGAAAGAAAGAGAGATACGGAGTGGAGATACGGATGTATTATTATTATTATTATTATTATCACCGCGTCTTACTATCCGTTCGGGTTGTACGCACTTACGCTGATGTGTAATGGTAGGGTGATTGTGAGACGAAATGGAGGACCTACAGTTTAACGTGGGATCCGAACCACGGTGAAGACCTGGCATTCCTCACATTCACAAGTTGTGATTAATACACGTCTTGTCAGAGGCGAAAGAAAGGTTTGGCAATCAGATAAATCTGTGCCGGGACCGAGGATTGAACCCCAGACCCCCAACACAGAAGTCAGACACCTTACCCCTAGACCGCCAGGTCACCTACGAGATACGGATGTAAAAGGTGGTGGAGTACTTATTTATTATTTTAGCACCGCGTCTTACTAACCATTTTGGTTATACGCTTAAAAGTACTAATTACGCTAATGGATTAGGAATTGGGAAGGTTGGATTTAGTGGAAGTGAACCCGTATTTGCGTGGAGGGAGAGTGGAAAATCATTTAGGAATTACCCCCACCCCCGGTTCACCCGACCGAGATTCGAACCTCGATCTCCCCGTCCTCGACACGAAGCCGGTACTAGCTTAACTACGCCACCGAGGCGGGTGAATCCGTATAGATATTAGATACGGATACAAGTAAAAACAAGGCCGCTGAGTATCACCCTGAGTTCATGACACGACATGGTCTGGACCCACCTTTATAAAGTCCTACTACCCCTTCCTTTTGATCCAAAAGATAGAACTGCAATTTGTAATGATTGACTTGGATAAAAAATGTTTATTCTTGGGGGTTTTTCCCTCTTTTGTATTATCTTGGTGTAAGTGTTTAAAACACAAAGCTTATTTAGATAAAGAGTAATCCATGATTTCTTCTACCTTTTCTTTTAACCTATGTCAAGGTCATTGACATTTTAATCCTCTTTTTCAAAGCTTTCCTCCTTCCAAGTAAGATTATCTCACGGTCTATTTATTACGCGCAGGTAAAAAAAATTTTTTTTTTTAAATCTCATGGAAGTGTTATTTCCCTTCATGACTCATTTGACAACAGTAAAATTGGAATGAGTGCCAAATAGTTTTTAATATTGTTCTATCACTTCTAAACATCTTGGAGCATAAGGTAGCGTTATCTGCCTGGTGAGCTAAAGGTCCCGGGTTGGATTCCCAACATCCAAAAAAAATTGATAACGAGTTAAATTATAAATTAACGTCCGATGGGGCTGAATGTTGTCTGTTGTATAGTTAAGGTGGGGAGGTAGGTAACGCGAGTTTTTGGGGCAAAACATTTTTGAGAAGTGGGCTAAAATAAATAAATAATTTCTCCGGTACAAACATAAGAGTTTAATTTTCTTCAACTGGTGATATCAACAGTTTGTTGAATACCTGTGAAAGGTGTGATGGAATTTAATGACAACTTTTTATCTTCATTTAAAAAATTTCTCATCTAATGTTGATATCACCATGTGAAGAAAATTACACTATGTTTCGTACGCCCAGCTTAAGAGCGTGCATCACATGCCAATCAACTCTCAGAACCAATTATCTCAAATCAGTGCGCATGCGCCGTAGAGCTAGAAGCTATTACATGCCAATCAACTCTCAGAACCAATTATCTCAAATCAGTGCGCATGCGCTGTAGAGCTAGAAGCTATTACATGCCAATCAACTCTCAGAACCAACCGTTCTCAAATCAGTGCGCATGCGCCGTAGAGCTAGAAGCAAGCAGACAGCTTCGTTGTCCGTTGTGAGGAGATTTGTAATAACCCGGTAATGTAAAGCTTGTATCGATGTATTGGATTGTGCCACGACACAGCGTTATAATTTGTAAACATCCATCTGGAGAATGATCTAAAATATATGTTTATACACTGGAAAATAAAATGTGTTGGTAATCAGCTGTTTTAAGTTAGCGTTGCAATGCATTATGGGCCAACATACAGCGAGTGAATTGCTGAGCCACTGAGGCAGATTCTGCCTTATATTTTCGGCGAACGTGTGAATCAAGCTCTAGATCTGCTATGATGAACGCTCTTGGTACGCAAACCCAAGCTCTTGAAAAGCTTTCCGTCGAGGCTAGTGGGCGGAGGGGAGGACGACGACCCGTCGTCCATTTCGGCCAGGATATTCACCCTTTCCGCCCACGAGCTCAATGAGTACTTCGGTTTTCACACCATCTCTTGGCGGCGGTACTTCACGCGAGTTTTTAAGGTCAACAACCGCCCACGACTATCGATGTTGAAGTGATGTACAGAAAAAACACTGTACGCATGCGCCAAGTTCAGACCAAGCTACGCACACACATAAATAAATGGTACGGTCCGCGAGTTTCCTCGCTCCTTTGCCATAAAGATTGAGATAACTCGCGAGATATGTGAAACGAAATAGTATAACATTGTTGCAGAAACATTCCAACAAAAAGAATAAACGGAATAATATACAATGTTACAGAAACACCTCGGGGAAAAAAATTTACGGTAGCATCTCTTGTTCACCAAAGAGCATTTAACAATTCATTTCCCGGACCTAAATTTAAAAAATATATATTTTTGCCAATATCTCAGAAATTTCCAATCTGGGTTTATTTTTTAATAAATAATGAATTTTTTTTTTTTAAAGTCCCAGGCAATGTTTATTTGAGGATAAAAATTCGTTAATCCAGATATATCAAAATGGTTACCAAACAAAACAAAAAGTGTGTATATTATATATTTGCAATAATTTTTAAAACTCGGGCTTGAACGCCATTGCTTTGTGTAAGTCATGTATCCGCGTTTGCTCGCTTGTCTATTACGTCACGCGCAGGCGCACATCATGTAGTGGAGAAGGGTGGAGGGGACGATGCTAGAGCTACAGTATCTCGTAACCAGTGTCATGCTCCGACTAAATTTAACAGGAAGATTTTAAAAAAAAAAGGTCCTATTAGCAATAAATTACCTTTTGTTTACCTTGTATTTTTACACTTTGGTAGAGCATACGGCACACTTGGCTAACATTGTAAAGGCACACCCCCAGTTTTTAAGGAGAGCTTTTATAATCAAAATAACGAGTATGTTATTTATTTATTTTTTAGCATCGCGTCTTACTACCCGCTAGGGTTATACGCCTATGTACTAATTACACTTATGTTTTAGGAATTAGGAAGATTATATTTAGAGGAAGTGTACCCGCATTTGCGTGGAGGAAGAATGTAAAACCAGTATGGAAAAGAAAAAAAAACACCCTAAGTACACCCGACCGAGATTCGAACTTTGATCTCCCCGGCATCGGCAGTCTAGTCTATTGCAAAACTAGCACCTTAGACCATGCAGCCACCGAAGCGGGTAGAATAATGATCGTGAATTTAAAAATACTTATTTATACTTAAAAAAATTTCTAACTTTTTCTGTTTATAATCTCCTTGTATATGTATTTTTTTACGTCATTTTTTTGTCTTTGTGGAATTTTTAGATAATATTTTCTTGGTTTACGTCCTTTTAGAGTCATTTTTAGGCAATTATAGGAATTTCTAAATCATTTTAAGGCACTCATGTTGAGTAAGTAGGCCTATATTTTAAAATATTATCGATATTTCATTAATCCATTAATTTTTTCCAACACTCGTTTGTCGGAATGAGAAGGAAATGTAGTAAATAAACTTTGTGTCCACTTTGCTTGTAAAATAAACATTCCTTGTGAGACTGCAACTAGAGTCGAGAG
This sequence comes from Timema bartmani, assembly GCA_902151455.1. Taxonomy (NCBI): domain Eukaryota; kingdom Metazoa; phylum Arthropoda; class Insecta; order Phasmatodea; family Timematidae; genus Timema; species Timema bartmani. Next base: position 7,103 of record CABFWB010009840.1, on the reverse strand, counting down.
GGTTGCGTTGGGAGGGGGTAGCTATTACTTCTGAAGCAGATATTTGTAAATCAATATTATATTTAGCAGAACAAGAGTTCAGTTGTTAACGACTTCACTTTACGGATAATTTTTAGTTTATAATTGCAAAGCACGTATTTTATTTAATCGTGAGCATTTATTACAGCTTTTTGCTCATTTTTTTTTATTTAGCAGCGCGTCTTACTACCCGTTCGGGTTATACGCACTTACTCTAATGTGCAATGGTAGGGTGATTGTGAGATGAAATGGAGGACCTATAGTTTAACGTGGAATCCGAACCACGGTGGAGGCCTGGCATTCCTCACATTCACAAGTTGTGATTAATACACGTCTTGTCAGAGGTGAAGGAAGGGTTTGGCAATCAGATAAATCTGTGCCGGGACCGAGGATTGAGCCCCGGACCACCAGCACAGAAGTCCGACACCTTACCCCTAGACCGCCAGGTCACGCTACAAGTGTACTACTGCCTGCCCCGTAGGACAACAGGTTATCACCCCCTAAAGAACAGTGCCGTCATGCAAATTAATAACTCCAAGTAACTCCGGGTAAAAATGTATGGCCGCCATTGGCAACCGTGCTTTTTAGTGTCCTGTTGAGTACTTATACAGCTAATACCTATGTAAAAATTAGCATGCAAGAAAATTACATCGCATTTGTCTATAAAAAATGAAATCTCAACCCGGTTGGGTACGAATCCCAGCTTCCCCAAGTCTTAAGGGTCATTTCAAAGTCGGACTTTATTCGTCTCAAGTGTAGCGCTATACAAGACTACATCTACGCTGTACGCTGGTTTGGTTCTTATTAATTGTCTAGAATTGACGGCGTTGTTTCGCTAGAAGCTATTAGTGTATTAATATCTCAATTAAGTCACACATAAATCGGTAAAAAATAAATGGCCTTTTCCTAATTCAACATAAAAATACATCTGTTTATGTAAGCTATATTCTATAACGTTTTAAATACTGTTATGTAATCAAGGCTATATAGTCTTGACTCTTGAGTTACATAACAATATCAATAAAAAAATATAGGGTTATAGAGCGCGTATAATGAATGTCAAGACGTGTTTTATTTGTATGATGGCAATACTAAAATGCACTATTATTCACAATCAACACGTACCAAGAATGTGAAACCTTATAACAATCATAACGCCATGGCGCCAGCTATACCAACAGAATGGCAGCCTCAAGTTGGTGAAGATATGCCAACATTTGTGATGTGATACTTTACTTTACATACATTACTGTTTACAGTCTGTGGTCAGTTTTTTATTCAATTCATATATTTTCCACTAGGCTAGGCCTGTCGTAGCTTCATATGCCTTATAATATAACTTCAGACTAGGACAGGCACAACATTCAGTCCCCAGCCATTAAGTTATCACTATCAAAGGGTAAACCCACATTAATTCATCCATGATAAATTTTCGACCATGCCGGGAATTGAACCGAAGACCCTTAACTTAGAAGACAGACATGCTATCGACTGAGCTAGGGTGTCGATTATCATGAAATACTAACCTTAACAATTATTTATTATATTTTCAACAATTAATTCAATAAAATGCGCCACTTGAGTATCTTCTTCGCCTTCATAGTCTTTCTTTAGCTTTTTTTTTTGCTAAACAAAGTATAAGGACAAAAATAAGACTTCCCTCAAATATTTACTACTTTGTAATATTTCATTTTAACAATGTTAACCATCCTAAATAATTAACCTAACATTTTCTTAGATAACGTATGGAAGGTTAGGTTTTGTTTAGACTTTGGGAGAGTTTAATAATTTTAGACATATTAAGTATTTTTAAATCATTATTTGTAAAAATGACATGTTTTTGCACATTTTCGTATTTTGTAAGAAACGTTCATGCAGTGCTAGACAATACTGCGCTACGCTGTCCTTTCAAAGTAGGTCGTGGATGAATACATTGTTCTAATACAAACCTACAAAGTGGTGATCTTAATATTGGTACGTCCCAATTCTTGATGTGTCTGTTGTGAATCTTATAATAGACCTACATTTTTGTAAATCATAAATTCGAATGCAACAAAGGAAGAAAGGTAGAGATGAGTAATGAGTATAGTCTTAACAATGCAAAACAAAGTGCAACACTGTCGCAAGATGGCGTCGAGCGATTGTGTATACATTATAATTATTGGGATAAACTGTCAAAAAACGGTCGTAAAAAGTTTGTTTTAGAACCGAAGAAATTTCATGCTTATAGAATGGTGTGATGTTTAAAATGTGATGCGTAATAAAGGACAAGATTGCTATAGTGAACTCTTTCTAACTTTTAGTTTGACAAAAGTATTTAATTAAATTAATAATAAAGGAAAACGATCATTTCTGCCAACATGACGCACCAAAACACGCGCAGCTGAGACAAAAGAATAATAGTGCGTATACGGTCGGGTTATTCCCTGACGTTTATAACGTAGTGAGTGGTTACATAAGTTTAGCTCTTGTTGCGAGCGAATTAACTTGAGCGTTTGACGTGGCAAATAATGGCGCGTCTAAAAAGGTCATATCAACTATTTAATACCAAGACAAAAGACTGGAAGGTTATGTAACATCATTGTTAGCCAGAGTGATCGAGGAAAAATTGCAACCGTTTCTCTCGTCACAAGCAAAGAACGAATTAATCGACAGACAAGCCACACGAGTCTTTTACTCACCGTACTGCACCGCCTGGTCGTATTTCGTCAACGCCTGCTCTATTAGATTCTTCTGGAACAGCTCGTTCCCTTCGTCCCGTATCATGGCCGCCTTCAATTTGTTGGGCCACCACTTCTCCACCAAACCTTTCACCAGAATATTAGTTTCGAGATTTGAACCCACTCCACTAGGTAACTTGTGCCCACACACTTTACACCCTTTTCCGGCCGCACTTTCACGGGCGACACACTTGCGGCAGAACGTGTGTCCACACACGGTCGTGACCGGGGACAGGAGCACTCCCTCACACGAAGGACACGTGAACCCATTTTCCGTTACACTTCCCCCAACTTCCCCTCGCCTATGGTTCGTCGTCGTCGTCGTACCAGAAGTGGTGATAGCGTCCATGAAAGCCGTCGCCAAATGTTTCAATTTGTCTTGAGTCACGTTCCCGATTCTGCAGCAGTGAGAGAACACGTCCATAGCGTCCCTCATCCTCCCGCACTTCGCCAAAGAGTTTCCATAACCGACGTACAGATCGACGCAGGGCCCACCTTCTTTCAAACAACTCTCGTAGATTTCCGCGGCTAAACGATAATTCCTTTTCGCAAACGCATCCCTGGCGAGTTCCGCCATGGTGCGTCCGTTTATGTAGAGAGAGATATATGAATAAATAATAACAAACAAACGAAACAAAAACACTCGTTGCACACAACAATGGTTAAAGTACACGCTGCTTTCGGTCCGCTTCGCGTCGAAGCTGGCGGCCGAGTGATTCCGATCGACACTGGCTTCTCTCGCTCGGCTCGGCTCGGCCAGGCCAGGCTGCTGTTACATAAAGGTCACGTTCTAGGGTAGCGTTGCCTAGCGGGGACTGGCCTAGGTTCTCGATACAGCCGCACCTCCGCTCGATATGCACCGCGCATGCGCAGACCAAAGATAATCCAGACAAAGCCTGTAACGAAAAAAAAAAATAATAATAATAATAAAGAAGAAAAATATTTGTAATACGTAACAAAGAATAAGATTGTCTGATAAAACGAGACAGAATATACAGTTGGGTGCTGACGCGATGGTATGGTATAGGAGAGGGGTCGCTTATTTAAATTTCTGAGAAAGATATGTAGGCAGTGGCGTCCTTAGAAAAAAAGTAATTTGTTAGGAGTGGAGGGGTATATAATCTAACTTTTAATTTAACTTTTTCTTAATGAGAATCTTAGGTGTAATTTTAATTTGTATGATGGTTTTAATTTATTTTAAATATTGAGTTTATAAAATCCTTAAATCTAGCTATAAAAATAAAAACATATTCGTTAATCTTAGCAATCCTTAAATTATCGACTGACTAAAAAAAAAAAACACTCGTAGTTCAAGAGGTAGGCTACCCGGAATCCGTGCTAACACATTTTTTAATTAAATGAATGTTGCGTATAACCCGAACGGGTAGTAAGACGCGGTGCTAATAATAATAATTAAATGGATGTAATAGTCGTTTTAGAGCACACTTTTGTGTTTGATAAGACATTTTAAGGCCAGCTCAGCCAGTTGCAACATATATGTTTGTACAAAAAGAAAACTATAATAATGTGCCGACTTTTATAAATAGCTTATTTACACACAACGATTGATCGAATTATTACATCACAGAGTCAAACAAATTTTAAAAAAAGAAATAAAGGGGGCGGGTTACTTTCTCTTGACACCTTGGAAAGAAAATATTGTGATCGTAAAAAAAAATCTAACTCGAGATTTTGATAAAATTGTCGACGTTTCATGACCCCCTGAAACCAAAAAGTGGTTTTCACAATGTCTGTCTGCCTGTACCTCGGGCTAGAGCCGAAACTATTTTTACTGATTGGGCTCAAACCTGGTATCTGGGGTTTTCATAAGGTCCCCCTGAGGGGTTTTTGGAATTAGACATCTAACCATAAAATTAAGGGTAGTTACTGAAGGGCAAAATGATAAAAAATCGATTTTCTCAAAATTCGCTCTAACGATTTGGATTAAATTTTATATCTGGACATTGTTTAACATTATAAACAAAATTGAAACTCTCGTTTTTCTTACGAAAATGACTTTGAGGGTCTTTTACTTTGGGGAAATTTTCTAATTTTGATCATTTCTCCGCAACTATTCGAGACACAAAATAACTTGCCATGTAAAGTTTTAGTACTATTGAAGATAAAATCTTTTATTTGAAATATATTTTTATAAATCCAATAATTTCTTAGCTATAAGAAAACATATATAGCCTACTTTTTAATTCAGGTCTGAAAATGAATTTGTTTCTTATGTTTCTTTGGTAGACAAAGATATTTCTCTTTTCTCACTTTTTCTGTAACAATGTGTCTAATTCCTAATGCCATAGAGTAAGTAACAGTGTATATTATTTCATTTATGATCTTTGGTGTAGTGTTTCTACAACAATGTGTAGACCTATTAGTTTGTTTCACATATCTTACGAGTTTCTAGTAAATTAGTATTTTAAGATAAAAACGGTGCATCGTACCATTTATTACTTTCTCGCTATCTTACAGGTAGAGAAAGTATTGTGATCATAAAAAAAAAATTGAACTCGAGATTTTGATGAAGCTCGGCGTTTCATGACTCCCCCCTCGAATCCGAAAAAGTTGTTTTTGAATTCCCGTCTGTCTGTCTGTCTATCTGTCTGTACCTCCAACTAGAGCCTAAACTATTTTACCGATCGGCCTAAAACTTGGTATCTAGGATTTTCATAGGGTTGACCCGAGGGGTTTTGGAATTGAATATCCAACCCTAAAATTAAGGGTAGTTTACTGAAGGGTAAACATGGAAAAAGTCGATTTTCTCAAAATTGGCTCTAACGATTTTGATTAAAATTCGTATCTAGGCGTTGATTAAAACCATAAATAAACTGGCTATTTTCATTTTCCCATGAAAATGAGTTTTAGGGTACTTTACAAAAACGGAAATTTCCGTACCTCTGCAACTATTTGAGTTACTAAATTACTTATCATTGCAAAATTGTAGTACTATTAAAAATTAAAAACTTTTATATGAAATATATTTTTATAAATCCGACAGTTTCTGAGATATTGACAAATATATTAATACAATTTTGTGAGCTTTAGTTGTAAAGAGATACTAAAGTTTTAACGCATTAATTCTCCAATGCCATAGAGTAATTATTAAAGTCTCTCAAAAAGTTTATGTTATTTTTCCTTAAACCTCTTAGGAGAAATGTTTGTACAACAATGATATATCTCCATTTTAGACTCAATAGTCAATATTTACATTTTTCATTGGTCAACATTTATAAATGAGGAATTTAATAGCAATGCGATGACTTGAAGATGTGCAACACCTAATAAAATGTCAAAAATTCTAACTGGAAGTTGAAATTTTAATACGAAGTGTTGACCCTCGTGGACCCAATAATGATCTTTTTTATCGATCCAAACATACAAATGAGAACATTTATTCTTTAAAAATAAAATTATAAAATTTAAAACCGAGACTCAAAAATTGTTTTACATAAATATAGTGCAATTTATGCTTGGGTTTGCCAGTGTATATTATTTAGTTTCACATATAAGTAAATATCTTCATTTTTAAACAATAGAGCGAGAAAGTCCGTGCGGAGTTCCGTGCCATTTATTTTAGGACAATTTCGGTTGTGTTGTCAACGTTTCGGGAATATTATTTGTGAATCAATCATGCATGGAGGTACAAAACCTTCCTTCCTGAACTATGACCCGAGGATAATGTAAGATTACATCGAAACTACTCATCAAATGGTGACTGCTAACGCAAAGTCACAACTTAAGGAGAAGGGAAAACTACTAGAATCTTCAATAAGTAAACTACAATTTGTTTTTTAATGTTCTATATTTCTTTATTCACTTTTCACCATTTTTTGAAATAATTTTTTTTCTAAAATGCTTCAATTAAATTTATAAAATAAAATACAGCATCATTGATCAATTATTATAATAGTGAGTGAATAACATAAATTGTATTTACAGTAACAAATTAATGACATTGCTCAAGAGTCTAATAATCGTAAATGGAATATGTCTCAATTTTAATATCTATTGTCACAAAGGATCTTACTTTAAAAAATTTCAACTGTCATTATTTATTTTATTTTACAAACTTATTCAATGTGTAATACAACTCTTTGTGATTTTTCTAATTTTTAACACATTTTCATTACACAATGTTTGATTCACAAATAGAAATAATATTTTATCTCCCCTTACTGAATTTCAAAATGTGTTTCAAAAAATATAATATATAATATATAATATATAATACAGCGTAAAGCCAATGAAACGTACCATATCGTCAACAAAATATATTCAACCTTGGGTCAGTAGCTTCAAGGCCGTAGCCAGGTTTTTTTGGGGGGGGGGTTCAAACCTCCCGAAATTTTACGAACAAAA
>CABFWB010009839.1:0-11405 GCA_902151455.1 Timema bartmani | reverse complement strand
TCGGAATATCGTTTTATTTATGTTGATATCGGAAGCTATGGAAAAGATTGCGACTCTAAAGTATTTAAAAGATCTTCACTTTGGTCATCGATTGAAAATAATGAACAGGAATTACCAGCTGATAAATGCCTACCAGGAACGTCTAGCCCTAAAGTGCTAGAAGATATGTAGAATGCACTTTTGGCATTCTCAGTAATAAGTGGAGGATATTTTATCGACCGATTAACTTGGAAGCAGATTTTGCTGTGGATATTGTCAAAGCTTGTGTTGTCCTACACAATTTCGTTCGCGATAGAGATGGATATGAGATGGAGGATATAAAGACAATATCTGGTCTTGATGATGTACCTAGAGAACAAGTACTACGCGGGGGAGTAACAGCAAATAATACCAGAAATATACTATCTAATTACTTTTTAACGAATGCTGGAACCGTCAGTTGGCAGTTATCAAAAATAAAAATAAATACTTTCTACATTGTAACTTTTAAATAAACAACAATACTCACTAAATGTGTATTTTTCAATCTCTCTCAATCAAAAATATAAGTAAATACTTTCTGCATTGTAACTTTTAAATAAACAACAATACTCACTAAATGTGTATTTTTCAATATCTCTCAATCATAATCAAAAATATAAGTTAATATTTTCTACATTGTAACTTTTAAATAAACAACAATACTCACTAAATGTGTATTTTTCAATCTCTCTCAATCAAAAATACACAAGTAAATACTTTCTGCATTGTAACTTTTAAATAAACAACAATACTCACTAAATGTGTATTTTTCAATATCTCTCAATCAAAAATATAAGTTAATATTTTCTACATTGTAACTTTTAAATAAACAACAATACTCACTAAATGTGTATTTTTCAATATCTCTCAATCAAAAGTAGAAGTAAATACTTTCTACATTGTAACTCCCCCTTCACGCAAATTCGGGATCACTTCCTCTATATTCTACCTTTCCAATTCTTAACCCATTAGCTTAATTAATATTTAAGCGTATAACACGAACAGATATTTATATGCGGGGCTAAATAAAAAACGGTATCCATACACCGAACCATACATGCTCTTTAATTCTTAAAACGCTAAATGTTTCACATTTTCACACGACAACATTTAGCCACGTCTTACTGTGAAACTGTAAGTAAATAGACTTTCTCGAATAGCTGAATCACGTCTGAGCATATGGAATTTCAAATTGAAGCCCAGGTAATTGAAGAGCTTAAAATTTTAATAACTAATATAGAAATCCATCTTAGTTGTTGCTTCAAGTTTAAATTCGACACACAAAAAACCATGAAAAATAACCAAATAAGTCCTAAAAATTTCAAAATGTGAATGTGGGAGACGAATAGCGCGTGGTGGAGTAGTAACTTGACAAATCTCCAAAATGATTAGAAAATCTACTTTTCGGCATTGAAAAAACCAGGCGGGTAAAAGGACCATTCCACATAACAACAAAATAATGAAAAACAAGTCTAAAAATTAACGAATATAAAAACTAAAGCTCATATTATATTAAAGGCGATTCATTGGTATTGCGAATACATAGCTTAAGATCGAAGTATAAATTATCGCCTATCTAGCAGGTCAATATTTATTATGTTTTTGTAACAAATTATATAATTTAATTTGTGCTATTTGGTGAAATATGATGCTATTACTTTCCAACATGTTTCTGTAACAATGTTTAACTTCTATTTTTGGTCGTGATTAGCTAAAGATTGCGTTGCCATTGGTTTGCTTTAGTTTGTGCACTCACTTTATGTACCAACATTTTGTTTCAAAGATTTGATTTATTTAATTTATTAATTCTCATGACTGGTTCGTTATTGCCATAGTTAGCTACGGATTGTACACTAAGGAACTATAAAAATGATGGCAGCCGTATTTTGAACGTCCTAATTTGATGTGTTTTGATGTGGCTCACCCGTGTGAAGATCGGGTGAGACTACTAGTAAAATTATAAAAGTCAAAGCGTATAACCCGAACGGGTAGTAAGACGCGGTGCTAAAAATTTTTTTTATATATATAAAAGTCAAACTACTTAAAACTCTTAAATGTCTTATCTGAAATAAATGATATATTTGCTATGACGTCGTTTTAATATCCTAATAGCTCTTTTTGGAAATAATACTAGAATATGCACACATGTAACTTTTCGAAAATCTATTAAATATTTTACCAAGAAACTTCCTTAGAACCTCAAGACTCATATACATTTCAATTTAAACTGCTTCTCCAATTGTATGACAACATTAATTTCTTGCGGTCTAATTTCTATAATATGAGGCTACTTGATCAGGATTATTTTGTTATGCCGTGCAACAAGTTTACGTCTTTTGTGTGTCCTATAACACAAAACTAATGCGACTTTAATTCACTTTTCAGTGAGAGTCTTGGTCTAGATGGTCGAGGGTATGGGGGGCCCACCCATTGTGTTTTCAATATTTCCCCTTCACTGTGTTGCGTTCTAAACAACTCGCATTATATAATGATACTGAAGGGCCCTAATATTTCAGAGCACCTCTGACATGAGACACAAGTCTAAGATGGTTCATAAAAAGGAGGTCACGTGATGCTATGGTCTTCAACTAGCTTTTCATTTGTTTTGAAGAGGTAGAACCACCGTGGCGTGCCACTGAAAGTAGATCCTGCGTCCAACTTTTTTTTTTATCCTAGCGCCCCCTTCTGAGAATTGTGTGCTGTCTTCCGCTCTCCGCTTCCCTCTCAAAGCTAAATGTAATAAGGATGCTGAAATCGGCTATAATAGCCTTAAATTCATGCTAGATGGACATTAATATTTAAATAGCTACTAAATAATCATTATGAATATGTATCAGTAGATTTTTATAAATGTTTATTAATATCCTTTAAGACCTTCTAGGGAAAATTTAAGTACCAATGGAAATAAAAATAAAAATTAAAAATCAAGTTACACAATTTTATTTAATACTACAAAGTACAAGGACAAAAATAATTTTAATCACAGGTAAAAATTCCCTAAATTGTCCACACTTCTGATCAATAGCCGCCTGTTGGTATTTCGTCCGTCTGTTCGGATCTTTGTTACGTGATAATTGTCCAATACGGGGATCATTTTAAGGAAATTTGGCGGGAACATACTTTGAATCTCGGCCGAATAACGTATGTACAGGATTTTTTGAATTGGTTATCAGTTTCAAGATGGCGGACACTAAAAAATCTGTCTATGTATATGTTTGTAACACGATGATTGTTAAATATATGTACCAATTTTAACGAAATCTAGAAGGGATATTATTTGAATATAGACCAAACGATAAATGTACAATGTACATAGTTTTTCAATCTTGTTATCCGTTTAAATATTTTGGTCACTCGATAAGTTTTTCGTTCAATAATTAATTTGAGACGATTTGAATTTATAGTTTTAAGTAATCGTTCGAGTACCTACCTTATAAATTTTGACATAATTATATTACGTTAACAAAGGCTATTCTCTATGAATATAATCTTAAGATTTCTCTTTGGATTTCAAGGTTGAAATATCTCCTAATTTACCTTGGATTTTAAGACCGTAGTAACGATAGGAATATAACATAATTCTGTACATGATGTAATTAGTATTTTTTGAGTGGAGTTAATGACGTCTACTGTTCACAAAACTACTAGTAAATAAGATAAATTCATACGAGATAATGCGTGTGTAAGAATTAAAGAATTGAAAAAAATACATTCCACATGAGTTTTTTTTTTATCATAACACTCGTAATTGTAATTTTATTTACTTTTAATAGCCCCACGGGTTTAATTTTGTTTGAACTGTAACTATGTAATTAATTTTTTTAAATATTTATTTTTTTGTTAATCAGTAATTTAAGTAAGATTAACATATTTTAAATAGATTTAGTAAAAATAAATAATAGTAAAGTCGAGACCTCGTTCCCTCCATGTTTTTAATTTAAGGAAGTTTAACGAAACGGAAACTCGTGATTTAGACCTGTTTAACACTAAAACAGTGCCTCATAATGTACACTTAGCTTTGTTTGTAGGTACACCCACATAGCTTCGCACTTCTTGATAGATGTACATTGAGTTTGTAATATATATATAAATCGACACTTTTTTAAGGTTATTTTAAAGTTTATTAAATGGTGATTGGTGGTAGTTCAATAAGTAAACCCACGCTAATTTTTTTTACAAATACAACATGATGTGACAAGTTAGACTGAAAACAAATTAATATTATATTCAATAGTACATTCAATTCATAGAGAAATACCGTTGTCCACGCGGTTTAATACGTCAGACTCGCAATATATGCCAATATTTTATTAATGGGCCTTAGCTACTCGTTCGAGTGCTTAGAATTTTGATGTAAAATTACTTCACATTACCTATTAAACGAAACTTACACCATGGTACCTCTTTTAACACGTATTCAAGTCCTCCGAGAGGGTTGGTTTCTCCTTCCTAAATGATAGGCTGGCTCTTTACAATGTGGCACGCCATTCTATCATCCACAACAAATATCTCCTTTTTCAATAAGCACTGCACAGTTTTACACCAACATGTGGCTACCCTAGATCACTTTCTCGGTTTAGTAAAATATGTATATATTCAATATAATTGTGTATGCCCTTTTTTAAATATATTTGTGTGGGTTTAGCTCAATTTTCTTACAATGAAGCCGTTTAAAGGCCTTTTTTTCCTGCCAAAAGAAAATCGGGTTGTATGTGATAGTCCGACTGATCGTGTAGGGGCCCTATTAGGGTCGATGATATCGGCGTCTTCGGCTCCTCTTCTCATCAGCTTCACAACTTCTGTCCGTTCACGAGGTTGAGTTCTGAGGGGACCTAGAACAACTCCAGGTCCGAACCGCGCAACAGACCCATAACGTACATGTGAATTCGGTGGATCATGGGATTGAGAAATACCAATTCCTTGCCCGACGGCAGCCCAAGCAGTATATAAGTTTTTTCGGTCCCAACCTGAAAGCCCTCCGGGTTAAACTCTTCCTTAGCCCACAGAATGGCCAATAGGGCAGCAAGCGGGTACCTCGGAAGGATGCCCAAGAACGCGGCCAATTTTAGTCACGAAGGATTGTTTAGGCATACATACCCTCCGCTTTATCAGTTTACTAATGCGGCGGCGTAGCTTGGCCAGCGTAGATTTAATCCAAGCCATGAGACATAGCCTACGATTCTCAGTTGGCCTTTTCTGGTTGCTTCAGGCAGGAACCAAAGATGGTAAAGTCCCGTGTACCGTGCTCCTGTGGTGTGTCAGCTCCAGAAGGTGTGTATTGACCTGAAACCCCAAGTAGGGTATTTGGTGTAGTTGATTGTGAGTCTCGGTCCGGTGGCCTAGGATTGTTGGGTCCATCGCAAAGACAATCACTTTCCTAACTTGCATGGAAAGCCTCTTAAGCCGGGTCCACAATTGTATCAGGTTCTTGAACCATATCCCCGACCCGTATCTATATAACACGTCAGTTTGGACGGTACCTTGTATCCTCGACGTGATTATGCGAGCGAGCGATGCGCGTCAGATAATTAATTACGTCCCGCTTCTAGTCGGTATTTTGACGTTGTGTCAAAGGAAGCTATGACGTAAGGATGGGACATGTATTAACGTGACCCAAACAAAACACTGTCGTGGATCAGGAACACATTAATGATGACAATTATGGGTTGCATCAATAAGCGCGACGGAACAAGAATTGGATCGGTCGAAATTTGGTCTCAACCGTATTCGTGTGCATCGTCACTCGCTCCAGCCCTGATCGTTATGGGTATACGATACGAGGATATGCATGATATGAGTGTGAATCTGGCTTTACACACACTAAATGCAACGAGGTACATGTTATAGATTAGCAAATCGGGGAAGGCTGAGGATAAACCAGACCCACAATATCGAGCTTTCTTATCCATTTTTTACACTTAATCAATTGCACATTCTATATTTAGTATCTGCCTTCCTCATACAAATTTTATCATGTTGAACTTGTAAGCGTTGTCCTTTCCCATATAAACATGTTTTTCTTCCTTCCCTTCTAATAAAGTTCTTAGCGTGTGGCAAAAAGTTTTTCTCTAAGAGTGGACTGAAGTTAAATAAAGCGGTTGCTTTATTTAAGAGACTCTTTNTTTTTTTTTTTTTTTTTTACCGATGAGCTAAAATTTATTTTGAGTAACTACATGCAGTTTTAGGAATTATAGCCAGAATCACCAATGCTTTATCATTGAGCTATGCCTTTGTTTCCATCAACGGTAACAGAAATGAGGAGAGTTTTTACAATTGTATTTAGATTGTGGGCAACTGAAAAAATAAACAACATTTTGGTTTGCATGTTGAAATTTGTATTTAAAAAAATTGGGCCTATTATTTTAATTATTATAAGTCGAAATAGTAGCAATAGGTGTTAATAATTGTAAACAAAAATTGTTTTACTACCAGTTTGATGGGTTTAAAATTTTGTTTCTTGGATGTTAACTTGGAAGTTATGTTAACCTACAAAATTTGATAATTTTTGCATTTAATGAAATATGAATTCCAACCAAGTACTAAAACTTTTCTACAACTTATTTAGAAAGAGTAGGGCAGTGAATAACTAGATTGTAATAATACAAAATGTTAAAAAACATAAAAAAAAGTTTTGAAATGAACTTGTTAAATTGTGAGCTGGAGTATGGTATACTATACTACAAAATTAACACCTTATGTACAAAAACAACAACATTCGAACATTTAGAATATTGCTTTGAAATGTGCAGAACTTTACCTACAATCAACACTAAAATTAAAAGAAAATGTAACTAAATTATGTACTTTCTATTTCGTTTTCTACACGATGTCCCACTTATTGATGGAATGGCAGGATCCATGTTGACAAATTATTCTACTTAACTAAGGATAAATCCACACTAGAAACAATAAACTGAAAATTGAAAAATGACACCTGGACACGGGAATCGAACCCGGGACCTTTGGCTTAGTACGCCAATGCTCTAACCACTGAGATACTCAGAAGTCGTAACGTGGCCAGGGTCATTCTTCACTCATATTTTAAGGCAGAGTCTATGATGGACTTAGCGGAAATCGTCGGCTACACATTTTCAGAATATGATATCTAGATGGTGTAATTCCCACTAATAAGCATAAATAATAGCTCTGGCTATTAATTATTAGAAACAATAAAGTTATTGATGGTTCATAAATGAACTGTACTAACAGAGAAGTTGTCTGTGTTTGATTAGTGTTGCGATCTGTGAAATATTCTGTTTACAAGTGAAGTATATAGTACACTATACCGGGGGTCTCAGGAGGATAAAACATATTATTTGTCTAATATATTATTTTGGATATAACATATTTTATATTATAGAATATGTATAACTTCCATCAACAACTTTAGGGGTACAACTTTAAAGATAAATAATTATATCTAAGGGTACACGAAACAAGAAGGTTTAGTAGCACTTGTTTAAAGCACATAGTAATATAAATACTGCTGCATGGTTTAGGGCGTAAATATCGCAATAGACTTGACTGGCGATGACAGGGATATTGGGGTTCGAAACCAGGTCGGGTGTATTGAGGTCGTTTTTAATTAAATGTTTTTCACTCTCTTTCTTTCTCCCTGGCTCTTTACGTAAATACGGGTACACTTCATCTAAAGTCAACCGTCTTAATCCCTATACTGCGATTTAAACTTCTTTAGGATTCGCGTGGTGGGTAGGCTGGGGAGCATAGTTGCCACATAGTGGGAGTTTGCGCGTTACTACTATGCAAGCATACTCATTGACTGTCGATAAATCTGGCAGCGTGCATCGGTTGCTATGACAACTAGCCTTCAATGATTGGCCGAGCATGTGACGAGCCTCCATTCCCCACTCCGGCTGCGCTGACCTTAATTCTAATTTAAAACGCGGTTTATTTCACTGTCGTAATTAATACATAATTATGCATATAACCTGAACAAAGTAGTAAGACGCCTACATCACTCCAGTTATCAGAGAACATTAATTATGGGTGTATTCGAGTAGTTGAGTACTTCAAATGAAGGTCTATAAGTCAACGTCAGACTGGTTCCAATTCCACCATTTTCAGAAAGGTTCGGGGGCTCTAAAACGCAGACGCAATAAGTCCTTTAAAAAACAATAGTGATTTGTGACGTGGGGTTTACTTGCTATGCCGTGCTATAATTTTATGCCCCCAAAAAACAGTAACCTTACTTCCTGTGTACAGTTAACGTGTTTAGTACTTATCGAGAATGACAAGCTGATATTGTAAATAACCTTAGTTTGGTGATTCAATACAAATATTAATGGTTTCCTTTGTTGTGAGATTTTGTTTATCAATGCATTAACATTGTTTCCATTGGAGGTAGTTATTTATTTATTACTTGAAGCTGTCATGCTGAGACACTATAATTTATTAGGTACTAGTTTAATGAAAATAATTGGTAGGTTTGGTGATCTTTTAACAGAACATACACAGCAAATAAAAAAGGTCACTAAAATCAAATATAATCCTTTAAAGAAAATAGTTTCAAATGTATTAGTTGATACATTGGTAAGTTTGAATGGAATTTATTAAAGGATACACATTAAATTATTGTAATTTTTTTATAACTTACCCATCTATTTTCATATTTTAAAATTTACCGAGTTCACAGGCTTACTTACTGTAATGGAAATTTTATAGTTTTTATGTAGTTTGGTTGTTACCAGGTATGGAGTGTTTTATAATAATATTGTTTTGATTAGAAGAGAAAAAAGAACGTCTTAACTTTACCATGTTAATTTGCAACATATCAAATATCAAAGTTATTTGTTGAAGAAAATTTTTAAAATTGATCAAAAAACATGGGGACTAAATTGTTTTAAAAACATTTATTCCCTTGAAGAACTTTAATATATTTTTAAGTTTTTAAAATTCAATTTGCATCCAGATTTAAATATGTTAGTTCAATAAGTAGATTTTACTCGGGTAACATTAAGTATGTAGTTTTTTTGGTTTTTTTAGAAAGAGGTACACTTACAGTAGTTTACTCTGATGGATTAAACCAAGGATGGCCCTACCCTATAAGCTATATCACAATATAATAATGCAATGTAAGCTTGCTACCTTACAGGGTTGACGAAGGTTATATGAACTATGAGAAAAACGCCTTTTTTTAAATATGATCTTTTATTGTGTGATATTCACACTTCAAAACTCCTTAGTGCATTCCAGCGTCGTACTATAAATAATAATCACTGATTTCCTCAAGTGATATTTTTTTCTTTCTCTAAACAAACATATGACAGATATTTCAATTTTTGAACTAAGGGATTCTTACTGTAGAAATTTTGGTTAAAATTAATCAACCATTTCAAAAGTTACGATTAAAAATACAAAACCACGCTAGTTCACGCTTTCTCTCTCACACAGACAAACACACACACGGTGACAAGTGTTCTCAATTATTATGCCATGATTTCTAACAGTAGTTTATCATTCAGTCATTCTGTTGTCTGTCCAATTATCGCGTAGCTGGTCGTTTCACTTTATTTACAGCGAATAAAACCATCAGTAATTCATATTCCAAGCGCGGTAGCACGCTGTCACGACATCGAACTACGTGCCGACAACCACCTGTGGACTGACATATTTCCTATCCACAGAGCTCAACATTGTGATGTTATTTTTTCTAAAAGAATTACTTATAATATAAATTCAATAATTAGTTGACTCAATTCTTCAAATATATAATAACGTTGACAATTTTACTGTTTATTTGTTTGAAATTTCATTCACAACTCCTAAAGTTTTGAATATTCATTATTTATTTATAATTAAAATATATATTATGTATATAATCTACTTACCTTTATTTCACTATATAAAATTTTATTTCTTTATTTTGATTCATAAACTGCCAACCCACCATGTTTATTATTTTTCTTGGTAGGTGATTTTAACGTTATCTGCTTTAGAGGGTGGTTTATTTCGGAACTGTTATTATCTTAATTTATTCTATGTTCTTGGACGCTTATAACATCTGGCTGTCATATGAAGAAATAGTTGCCCCTAGAGGAAGAGATTATTATTCTCCTTTGTTTTTTGGTGCCAAATTTAAATTAATTTTAAAGATGACTTATGTTTATTTGTCCAAATTATAATGTTAAGTTATCTTTATAGAAATACTTTCACTATTTAAATAGTTCAGATTGTGTTTTTTTTCTTTGTTATAAATCTCGGCGACTATATTTTCTCCTAGGCAGGAGATTGTTTATTTAAAAACAAAAAAACACGTTTGTGTTTTGTTGTCTCTAAAATTGGTTTTGGAAGCGTCAGGAAGAACCTGATTTGGGGATCATTTAATGCTGTTTTCTTATAGTTAATTGTAACGCTCATCAGTAAAAGTTTCACTAAAAGTGAGGCTTAACCTTGCAAAAACGACGGGGAAGAGATTGCGGGGACGATTTTTAAATATAATGACTTGGAATTGTGATTGTTACCAAGGCACAGGTAACCATACTCCATAAATTGGATATTTTGGGTGAGATCAATTTACATCTTTAATCATCCTGTTCAGTGTTTAAATAATTGACTATAATACCTAAAATTATTAAAGAAGGGAAAATAACTTACTGTCCTAGACTGATTTTCGGTCATTTTTTTGTATTACCTATTGATGATCTGATGCAAAAGTTAAATATGCAAAGTTCCTTTTGAAACAATTTTATTTCATTTTCATCTTTGAACATCCCTCTAGACTTTCAGGTTTAGAAGTGTTGGACATTTTGTTAAAGAAGAGGGAATACTACAGAACATTTGTAAATAACTTCAGTTTCCATACCATAAATATTATTGTTTGTCAACCTCACAACAATATTTTGTTTATTAAAGAATCATAAAATTATTTTTACATATTATAAAAGATTTTTTAATCCTGTTATAATTTTATTTAAAGAAATATTTCTGTGTCACAGTTAATAATTATTTTTTTTATCCTCACAGTTCAAGTGAGAGTTTAACGTTTTCAAGTATCGCTCAACAATACTTCTATTAATTTTATAACATAGGAGGCATGCCTTAATAGGTAGGGTTTATTTAAGGATATCATTTACAACAATAACTACACTCACTCTTTAAATTTAATTGTGTAATTTTTATTTACATCAATGTACATTGTATTATTTTTTTTAACTTGCATCCCATGTATAGATATTCTCAGTAGATTGGAGGTCCAGGGCAAGAATAATAATCTGCTTCAGGAATTCTTCGGTTGTAAGCGTCCAACTTGAGTTACAACTTTAGGTAAAGTCCAGGGGTATTGAAAGAAAGGGTTTTCGTCTTACCGCTGAGCAGTTTATGGGGATAAATTTATTTAATAATAAAATCTACCTACCTTACAAAAT
>CABFWB010009837.1:0-11408 GCA_902151455.1 Timema bartmani | reverse complement strand
AGGAGCTGTTCTTCAATTATTTATATCCAACAGAATTACAGGAGCTGTTCTTCAATTATTTATATTCAACAGAATTACAGAACCTATTCTTTAATTATATATATTTAAAAGCATTACATTATCTGGTTATCAATTAGTTTTATTCAACAAAATTACAGGAGCTGTTCTTCAATTATTTATATTCAAGAGAATTACAGGAGCTGTTCTTCAATTATTTATATTCAACAGAATTACATGAGCTGTTCTTCAATTAGTTATATTCAACAGAATTACAGGAGCTGTTCTTCAATTATTTATATTCAACAGAATTACAGGAGCTGTTCTTCAATTATTTATATTCAACAGAATTACATGAGCTGTTCTTCAATTATTTATATTCAACAGAATTACATGAGCTGTTCTTCAATTATTTATATTCAACAGAATTACAGGAGCTGTTCTTCAATTATTTATATTCAACAGAATTACAGGAGCTGTTCTTCAATTATTTATATTCAACAGAATTACTGGAGCTGTTCTTCAATTATTTATGTTCAACAGAATTACTGGAGCTGGTAAAAAGTTATTTATACTAAACATAACTGCAGGAGATGGTCCTAAATGAATTATAATCAACACAACTACAGGATAGCCCAGATAATTATAAGACTATAAAAAGTGTTTTCATTTTATAACTAACATCTGAAAAATAGGGTTGGGGGGTCCTTAGAATTTCAAAAACAAAACCAAAGAGAAAAACCCTTTTATTTTTAGTAGAATTTTGAAATATTTGTAATCATTAGTAAAAAAACACTCCAAATAATCATAAATTAATGACAATTTAAGTTTTTAAAGTTGGTTCAAGAAATAGGGGGCTCAACATTTCCGAAACTATTATAAAAAACATATTTTTATTGTGGTAGAAAATTGAAATTTTACAGGTAGTTGCAGGGTTTAATCTGCCTCTTTAACAGCCTACTAACCCACTTCAATGACTGAATGGTTTAAGGCACCACTCTCGTGTTAGACTGACCTGCTGAAGAAGATAAGAGGAGATTGGGGTTTGAATCCCCGGTCTGGTTTATTGAGTGTGATTTTCCCTAAATAATTTACCACTGTTCTCTCAAGAAAAATGCGGGAAGATTACATAGAATGTTAGTACCAAGCTACTTCTTTAAGTGACAGGTGTTTATCTTTGTCATCGAACATTTTGTTTCTGAAGAATGAGTTTATAAATCTACTCGATGAAGCCCTAACTTCAGCTTGTTTGTGTGTTGATGTGTGCAAATGTTGTTTAATTGCAACTCTGCCACCATTTGTAATATTGAAACTAGCTGAACATCCCTTTCCATTGTTGATGGCTGCCTCTCTGCTCTAGTGGTCAGAGCCACTGGCTACAGATAGAGAGATCCCGAGCTCGATCTCCACCACCTCCAGATTTTATGTAAAGAAGTGGGTCAGGAACGGGTTCAACTCAGCCTCATGAAGATAAATAAGGAGCAACTTGAATTAAAAAGTAAAGGCTCTGGTCTAAAAAACTGAAATTAATGGCTGGAAAGTACGTATGCTGAAAACAAGACACCCTCAATCAACAGAAGTTGGCACTATCTTTGCCTACAGATGGTGGACGCTCGGCCAGTATTGCACGATTGGGGGTAGACAGCGTGGAGATTTTTTCCGTTGTCGATTCCTTAATGAAAGAAAATGTATCCTGTAAATTTTGTTGACCACACCATTTCTTTTTGGAAGCCGTGAGTATTTAACAAAGCCTAAGCATCAACTTCACTAAATAATAATATATTATTTTGATTAAAAAATGACACCTCGAACACGGAATATTTTGGCTTAGTACGCCAATATTTATCCACTGAGTTATTCAGAATTTAACCAATGCACTGACCACTGAAACATAAAAGAATTGCCCCATGTCCAGGGTAATTCTTCACTCATATAACCAATGATATAATAACTGAGATGCCGAATTGCTCACCTGTATGCTACCAGCCATTAGTTTGTCATATATTTCAAGCAAATTGTCAAAATCGGCGAATACCTCCTTCCTTAGCACTCTTGGATAAGAATTTTCAAGAAGGATGGTATTTAATGCGACATCAACTATAAGGTTTCATCTAATCACTCGTGAGAAGGCCTTTCCACTGATTAGATGAGATAGCGTATTTTCTCCCTATATCTCTTCAAATACCTCCATAAGCTCGGAGCATTCCATCAGTGAGTCAACTGCACCCAGCAAGTTCATTATTGTGAGAAAATTTCCAAGAAGTTGGACAGTTGGTTTAAGCTCATCATATTCTAGCCTTATGATGGAAATTTTCCAAAACAATGGTTGGTCAAATGGTATGATTAAGGTATATTGTTCTTCTTTGCTAAGTCAAACAAGAAATTTAACGTTGACAATATGCAGGTCATGTCACTGAGATTAAATTCAATCATTGGTTAAAATTTAACAACTGTCTTTCCAGTTTGAGTAGCATTTTCATTGCCAAAGACAGCTTGCATTATACCAGACCACTTTGCTCTAGTTAGTTTCAAATACCCAGAAATCTACCAAAATAGATCTATCATACCAGGTTCTGGTGCTACAGAAGGAGGCTCAACAAAGACTGTATTTTTTAAAATATCAGATGAGGCCCTAATTCGTGTATGTTGATGTTTTCTGGCTGGAGAAGCTCATACTTTTTAATCTTGCATTTTGTAGCTACAGTGGATGATTGTGAATATAGCGTAACAGCTGCGATCATGTGTCTTGTAACTACAGTGGATGATTGTGAATATGGCGTAGCAGCTGCGATCATGTGTCTTGTAACTACAGTGAATGATTGTGAATATGGCGTAGCAGCTGCGATCATGCGTCTTGTAACTACAGTGGATGATTGTGAATATGGCGTAACAGCTGCGATCATGTGTCTTGTAACTACATTGGATGATTGTGAATATGGCGTAACAGCTGCGATCATGCCCATCACATGAATCGTGTTCTTTCCATCCAACGTACTGTACATAAATTGTGATCTACATTATCTGCTACCATTACAACATGTGATTTTTCATCAGCTGGCAATGAAGTGGAAGAAACAACTGCTGCGTTTCTCTCAAATTGTTATGCATCATTGTATGATGTTGAAATTCCAAGAGTATGTAGCGTGTTTATATGACTCTCCTCGTACGATGGCTAGTTTGTGACATAGTAAATGTAGATTTTTGATGTCAACCTGGCAATATGGACAATACAGCTGTGATTATTTTATAGGTACACCCCATCTAGTATTGTGATAATATACCTAAATATTTATATATTTGGTTATGTTATATGTATTTATTTAGTTATAGTATATATATATATACCCTTGTATTACAATCATATAATATATACACTTGTTTGGCAATCATATAATATATATACTTGTTTGGCAATTATATAAAATATACACTTGTTTGGCAATGGTATAATATATACATTTGTGTGGCAATCGTATAATATATACATTTGTGTGGCAATCGTATAATATATACACTTGTGTGGCAATCATATAAAATATACACTTGTTTGGCAATGGTATAATATATACACTTGTGTGGCAATCGTATAATATATACATTTGTGTGGCAATCGTATAATATACACACTTGTGTGGCAATCATATAATATATACACTTGTGTGGCAATCGTTTAATATATATACATTTGTGTGGCAATCCTATAATATATACACTTGTGTGGCAATCACATAATATATACACTTGTTTGGCAATTATATAAAATATACACTTGTTTGGCAATCATATAATATATATACTTGTTTGGAAATCGTATAATATATACACTTGTTTGGCAATTATATAAAATACACTTGTTTGGCAATCATATAATATATACACTTGTTTGGCAATCGTATAATATATACATTTGTGTGGCAATCGTATAATATATACCCTTGTGTGGCAATCATATAATATATACACTTGTTTGGCAATCATACATATATATACATTTGTTTGGCAATCATATAATATATATATACTTGTTTGGCAACCCCATTACACCATACATAACATTGCATGGTAATTTCACTATAAACAACATTGTTTGGAAATTCCACAAATATTAAATGAGATTCACTGATCAAATTGCCTACCAGTTTGGTGAAGTGATTCTCATTTTGGTTTTTATGTTTCCCTCGTGTGGCCGGGATTAAATCACGAGAAGTTAGGTGATAGTTTTCTATTCCATGTCCAGGCGAATACGTAAGGTTTTCCTACAGTTAAATTGTCCCTGCCTGCATTCTCAGACTTGTTCGTGCAATTTGTGGCTATCACGTACGGTCAGTAGAACGCTGGTAGATTGGTAATGGGTCTGGCTCCCATGATAAAAACACAAATCTTGGCAAAAAAACAAAAAAACAGGTAGGGAAGTTTAATTTCTCCAAGCGATAATCATGACCACTCGTTTTCCTAAGGTGTTTTTTTAAAAAAAAAAGCTGATAGCATATTAGACACCGACTTACTCAAGATATATTATTAGAATAATCAACCATTGAAGAAAATTTACATAATTCTAGGCACTAGCTCTAATCGAAATATGACTTGTATTTTAACTATTTCAATGAGCCAACATTTAAAGAAACCACCTACTTGAAGTAAATTACCCTCACACTGCGATATTTCTTATGAAAATGGCAGTTCTGAAGGCTCAAATCCATTAAAACATTTTAATCATCAACTTATATTCTGATGTGACCCTGTTAAAAATGAATTTAAGTGTTTGAGCCAAACTAGATCTATGTTTATCAACATTTTACTTAATCTTAAAAAGTATTATTTAGCCTGAAGAATCGCTGAAAATAGATCGGATTATTTTTAAAGAATTTCTTAACACTAGAAAATTTGGTATTTAAAGTTTTTATTTTAAATGGACATGTATACGTTATTTGTCTTCATCTGATCGTAAACCATATTTTAACATAACAAACAACTTCTGAAATCAATTAGGATATATAAACCAATAGAAAAACCTAGTCTGAATAATAATTAAAAAAACACTACACCTTTAATAGTACAGGGGGATTGTTTGAGATCGATCTTGGACCTCCAAGGCTCTCTCTGACCATTCGACCACAAAGAAGAGTATGAACACCTCATAGAACATCTAGCACAATTGATCGAAATTATACCCTTCTCATCCATACTTTACTTGTGTAGTCATGCAAATATCTAGTGTGGCTAGTAAGATTTCGGACATAAAAAACAACTGTTTTTTTAAAAAACATATTACGTAAACTCTAGTTCTACCCGCTGTAGAGTTGGTAATACCAAAACTCGGAGCAGGGATCAAATGCGTTATCATAATTAAGTGATTATAACACGATCTGACCTTGAAACAAAATTGAAATAAATATAGGTTTAAATCAAGGCTATTACAAAAAAAGTGTAACTATGACGTCACCACATGCAAATAAACCGGCTCAAATCTATTTTTGAAATGACGCTGTACGCGCTTTCATGAGTTGTCGACGATATTCCACAGATTATAAGGACGTGGAAAGCTCATTTTTCTAGGAGTGGAGCTTTCCTCTAGGAACTCTCACTATACCTTTAGACAATAAATGTTTGTTTACATATATATGGACCCACCTCTTGCTAGTCTACATGATACACTCACTTTTACTGAGTGTTTGTATACATACATATGGACCCACCCCTTGCTAGTCTACATGATACACTCACTTCTACTGAGTGTTTGTATACATACATATGA
Organism: Timema bartmani; assembly: GCA_902151455.1. Classification (NCBI taxonomy): domain Eukaryota; kingdom Metazoa; phylum Arthropoda; class Insecta; order Phasmatodea; family Timematidae; genus Timema; species Timema bartmani. The sequence continues at coordinate 5,656 of CABFWB010009837.1, read as the reverse complement.
ACCCACCTCTTGTTAGTCTACATGATACACTCACTTCTACTGAGTGTTTGTATACATACATATGGACCCACCTCTTGTTAGTCTACATGATACACTCACTTCTACCGAGTGTTTGTTTAGTATCTGCCTAAGTCGTGTTGTTATAACATCGTAATCAAATATGGAAGAAAGCAACAATATTCAAGTGAGTGTGTATGAAAGGCGAAGCTTGGGGGAATAATTATTATTATAAATGTAAATAAACCGTAACTTAATCATATTATAATAACATACTTAATTGTATAGCGTTAGTTTCTCCCATATTTATTCACTTGGGACGTAGGTACGATGTATTTCAACTGTTGGCAGCATAGAGACACAACCGAGTCGGCTGTGATATCGATAATAGTTCTTAGCAGTCGATGATACTCACATGTACATGACAGACTCTGCCTTAAAATATGAGTGAATAGTGACCCTGAGGACGGGACAACTCAGTGGTAGAAAATCTGCACGCTAAGTCTAAGGTCTCCAGTTCGATTCGCGTGTTCAAGTGTAATTTTTCATTTTATTCAAATATAATATATTCAGTCCCTACTCGATCAACCCCAAGTTTAGAGTTATATTATTTTATTAGACAATATAAACATGTATTGCAGCACTAAGGAACAAACTAGTGTGATTGCTTGTCTACAATTAGTTATGGTCCAACATTCGCAAACACGCGACGTGTTAGTTTTCTGCTACAAGGATTGTCTACAATGAAGTGTCGGGAACAAGACCGTAGCCAGCCAATAATTTCAGGGGGGGGGTTTGGTGGGCCCATTCCCCAATTGACGGAGGCTAGAAAAAATTATAAATAAAAAACTGTTCTAGAAGCTATCTTAAGTGTTTTTTATGGCAACACTACCCCCCAACTATCGGAGGCTAGGACAAATTCTAATTATTAAACAGATCTAGAAGTTATCTTAAGTGTTTTTTTATGGTATGGTACCATAACCCCCTAAATGCCGGAGGCTATAGGAAAAAGCTCTATATCTAAACAACTCTAGAAGCTCTTTAAAGTGTTTTTATTGTAACATGACCCCCTAACTGCCGGAGGCTAGGAAAATTCTATATATTTAAACACCTCTAGATGTTCTCTAAACATTTTTTTATAGTAGCATAGCTGTTGAAGTTAAGGAACAATTCTAAATATTAAACCCCTCTAGAAGCTATCTGAAATTTTTTTAATGACAACATAACCCCCTAACTGCCGAAGGCTAGAAAAAATTCTAAATAATAAACACCTCTGGAAGCTCTCTGAAGTGCTTTTTTGTACTTGTACCTTAATTTTGATATTGTTTGAACCATAAATAAAGCCATATATATTTTGTTCATAAAATTTCGGGGGAGGCGGGGTTTGAACCCCGAAACTCCCCCCCCCCTGACTACGGCCTTGGTCGGGAAACGCAATTTCACCTATTATAACTCCATCAAAGTAACCGGCACCACGTTTTTGGGGTCATTGCACCTAAATACGAACCTAGGAGTACCGGGGCTCGATTGCCGGCTGGTACTTTGGGGTATTTTTCCCGTAAGTTGAACTACCCCAACGGTTGGTTACTAGGGTTGGGTTAGGTTAGTCTTAAGTTAGGTCTATGAGTATCGATCTTCTTTATTTCGTCATATTCACCATCACCATCATACTCACTATCACCATCACCTAATCTCATCGAGACATGGAAAGAGCCTCCACGGAAAGGAAGTACACCAGGTTAGTCTTTCCACGAACTGAGCTACGAGCGATGTAGCCCAGCCGCGCAATATTATTATATTATTATCATCAAAGCAGTATTAAAGTTTACAAATACCAATTAAACAGAATAAAATTAATGTATTAATTATTACTCTTATTGAATAGTTTAAAATACAATACTTTTTACTATATTATATTTTATTGAACTTTTATCCTTTTCCAAATGATTAGTTTCTTTATTTGAATACAGTAGTGCAACCCTGGGATTCAGTGAGGATCTGCAAATAAATACAAAATTATACATTAAAAGTTAAAGTAGGTACGTTTATATCTGGTGGTTGAGACAAGATTAGGGTCAATCGCTTTTTACTGCACAGCTTGTTTACTAAAGCTCCTTTGTAATTATGGTCCATCATATGCAGAGAATCCGCGCTTCTTAATGGCGCAGAATTTCACACATTTGTGGGGCGATTTACATGAAGAACATCCTGCGTTGTCGCGGCGGGATACCAAAGTACTGTTGCCACTCGCCAGCACACTCGTGTGAAACTGGGATCTCACTGTACTCTGGAACACAAACTAAGTATCGAAACAAGGTTGATGCGGCTCCAGACATGTGAATACATTGTTAACAATTATACAAGAAGAATTTGTAAAAAAAAAATCTTCTCATTTAATTTTTATTTTTATGGCATTACTGACCGGGAGGGACATCACATCAGTCGTCTGTATGTAGACTATTAGCCTGTATGTAGACTATTAGCCTGTATGTAGACTATTAGCCTGTATGTAGTATATTAGCCTGTATGTAGACTATTAGTCTTTATGTAGACTATTAGCCTGTATGTAGACTATTAGCCTGTACGTAGACTATTAGCCTGTATGTAGACTATTAGCCTGTATGTAGACTATTAGCCTGTATGTAGACTGTTGTCTACAAGTAAGTATTGAAATGATGTGATGATGGTGGTTATGAAGGTGTGGAGCCGGCGTGAGTATTAACCAAACCTAAACCTAACTAACCAAACCTTGGTGACCGTTGGGATCACTCCCTCTAAGAGAACAAAACCCAAGGTACCAGCCGGGAATCGAACCCAGGACCCCTAGGCTCGTAGCCAGGTGCACTGACCACTACACCACGGGGCCGATTAACTCTGCTCATTAAAATGTATGTTGACATTTTTTTGTATTTATTTTTATACTAATAACCATAAACAAATAACTTGATACCATAGTTAACAACATCATTTAACTAAGAGTAAAACCCTATAATTTTATTTCCCTGACAGGCACGGATACAGGGTGGCCCCATTTGTTTACAAGGCATGAAACAGGACTGAACGTGTGGGTTGCCTTTCGTCTGGAAAAATGTAACTTTCAATTCAAAGGTATTTTACCTTAAACCAAGAAACATTTCGCCTGCGACCAATTTTTTTAAAATGTTACACGTTAAAAACATTTAAGGGGTTCCGTTTTGTTGTACGAAATATAAAAGAGTTCCATGACAAAATGTAATTGTGAAACGCTGCTCTAGGAACTCGAAGGTTCATTGTTGTAACATGAACTTGAATAATAATATGGCTGTCAAAATATTATTGACTTCAAACAATTATACCACGTTGGCAAAAGTTATATTTAGTGTTACATTTTTCGTGCCACCCAGACCGTGTTCGCGTGCCACCTACTGGGACGCGTGCCATATATTTACCATCCTTGGTCTAAGCCCTATAACAATAGACTGGGCTACCAAGGATACGTCTTCCTAAACGGTTGCTCACACTCGCTCCGTGCAAATGCGATTACATTTCTTCTAAAACTCAACCTTACACACCTCTAGCCGATCATTGTTTGTTCATATATTCCGGATGGTTAGTGAGACGTGGAGCAAAAGCAAAAAAACTTTGACCAACAACATAATCAATATATCTATAAACTAATAATTATTTTAAAACCACAAAGGAATCGTTCATTTTATTTGCTACATGAACTGTTCGTACTCTCTCTTTTATTTTTATTTATTGGCGATATTTAATGTGCGCTTTCAAAGCCTACTGATTATATCAGCACACGATAATTTCTATGAGCGAGAGTGAAAGGGCATACCAATTTTACCGGGAATGGTATTTTTATACACATTCCAGGCAAGGGCATCCATAAGGGGTTTTCAAATGGGGTAGGGGGCGCTTAGCGGTGTGGCACCCACCCCAGCTCCTCGAGAGAAAATTTCAGGAATTTAACTTTGTGGGAGGGAATTTTTAGATTATCTGAACATAATTCTGAGCTATGAGAAACAAAAAAAAAATATTTCCGAAAAATTAACAAAAAAAATTAAATTTAGTTGTAGCTGAACCCATTGAAAAGAATATTTTTCACGAGTTTATTGAACAGAACAAAATAAACAGAAATCTGTTGAGGAGGAAATCTATATTATATCATTTTTATCTGTTAACTTGGATATTGATGTATTAAAGCTGTTAATAGCAAATTGCAGACAAATCCCGAATTTCAATTTTTCATAAAATATTAACCAAAAAATAAGTAAATATTGCAGAGTAGGCGCCCGTGTTTCCAGGGTTCTTTTATATGCCTCAATCGACACGGGACCGAAGATCCCACTTCCCCTCCGAGGGAAATTGTGCTACGGATCTGTATAGTTTAAGAAAAATTCGTGGACCCCAGCCGGGTTTGAACCAACGAACCCCGAGTCCTGTGGTGACTACTTTGTCCCAAGACCCCTAAGGTCGACTTGGTACACTCAGTTGGATTTGAACCCACGAACTACCGGGTCCTGTGGTGACCACTTTGTTCCAAGACCCCAGAGGTCGACTTGGTACGCTCAGCTGGGTTTGAACCCACGAACCCCGGGTCCTGTGGTAACCACTTTGTTCCAAGACCCCAGAGGTCGACTTGGTACGCTCAGTTCGGTTCTCTTGCGGTAGCGGTTGGTTTTAATAGCAGAGTAAAAGTCAGCGAGGTCCACCACATAGCTTGTAGGCACACATATTTTTGTCCTTATAAAAAACTTGTTCTGAAGCGGAGGTGAAATTCACGCATTTCTCTTTTTGCCAATGTGCTAAAAATCTTCGCTGAAGAGGAGGAGGGGAGGGGAGGTATAACTACAATATTAAAAATCAGGTTTGGCCAGGGCGCAGTAACCTCACTTCTAAAGTTGCCACGAAGCCAAGCAGATTGGGAACTGACCCTCCCTAACATGAAGTGCGGGAAGCGAGCGGGGATTTTAATAGGCACAACTCAATAGACTGGTTAGTACAGTCGTGGTAAACAAACAACTGATACCTGACCTACCTCACTCTCAAAGGGAAGGCGAACAGAGCGATTGGCTGGGGGAGTTGGTTATATTTTGTTTTACCAAACATGTTTAAGGTTTATTTTGATTTCCTTACGAAAGAATATTTGGAGCACCTTTAAGAAAACACATAGTTTTGGCGGTAAAAATTAGTAACGTCTTCCTATATTGTTAGTGTTATTTCATAGGTATTGATAGTAGCCATCAAATGTAACTAGCACACATGATATGACTACTCTCTGCTATTTCGATTATTTGTACTGTATTCATTTTTGAATACAAAATCATATATGTGAGACATTTTCTTGAGAACCTAATTCAATTATCTTCGCACATTTTTCAAAATCTCCCGTCATCACAATGATTTATAAATGTTGCCATTGTGATAAATACCTTAAAAATGCAAGTTTGTGAGCGTTGTTACAATGTATGTATATGTGACAGTAGATCTATCAATCCTTTTCTATCTGTCATATAATATGTCAATTAATAAGAAAATTGGGTTACACACATTCTGAACCTACTGATTCTATCAGTAAAAAACTTATAATTTAACTCTGTTATAGAACAGGCACAACTTCCGTAACCTTGGCTGTTAATTCACCACCGTGAAAGGTGAAGACTAAATTTCC
>CABFWB010009836.1:0-11410 GCA_902151455.1 Timema bartmani | reverse complement strand
GTCAAAGAGAACTTTAGCTAATCAGTCAATACGTATACTTAGTTGTACTCTTATATTTAGGTGATCCTTTTTTATTTGAAATATTCTTAGAGCGTTAACCTGTGTGATGAAATGCCAAGATCATTTAATCTAGTTTGGTGGTAGTGGGGAGATAGGAGCTATAACTGTTATAAACATTCGTATTCAAGTTATAATCAACTTAAAAAAGATCCTAAAAACAATGTTTCTATACAAATTTTTATCATCTAGGTGGAGTGGACAGTCACGCTCATAATGAAATAATAATATTGAAGTTATTTACCTACTAGAAAAATATCACGTGAATTTATTTGAAAATATAAATAGTAAATATATTTTCTACCCTAAACATTATAAGATGCACGTGTGAGGGGATGTATCTATCAACTGCTACTGTCTTATATCCTAAAATAATATAAATAGTATCCATAGTTGGTGTGGTTCTCATGATTTTCAACTTAGGCTGAATGTGTTTGTTGTTTAGGAGTTCAGAAGATAGCTAAGGAAATCAAGGAACAAATAGACGAGTTTCGTCCCCATGTTTCCTTGATACAAGCTCTTAGAGACCGTGGACTGAGACTAAGGCACTGGGAGGAGATCTCTTACAAAACAGGTGTGTATATTCATACCTGATCTGAAAAGAGTGACATGTGTTATCCATTACAACACTCAGGCCGCAAATTATTGTAATTACAGATATATCTCTATAGAGGGGACCACAACTCAATGCATTTAAATTAGTTTGAAATTGACACTTGTGTATGTGAATGGAACCCGGGACCTTTGATTTAGTGCGCTAGTGCTATACCACTGAGCCATCCAGCTATTAGTGAAGCAGGACCTTCAGCATGGGACGAATCCTGGATGGCTTAGTGGTATAGCACTATCATGCCAAGTCAAAATACCCGGGTTCATTTCCTGTGTCCAGAAGTGATTTTTAAATTCATTCAAATTCATTCAAACTATGTTAATAGTTTAAAATTAATTGAAATATTCCCTGTGCCTTTTTTAAAAACTAATTTTGGAACTGGATTTGCCTCGTACCTCTAAATAAAACATTTCTGAATGTGGCTTCTATATCAGCGTTATAATATCGACTCGATGCTTGCAGGTATCCAGATCTCGATGACGCCTAACTTGACGTTCCGGAAGTGTCTGGAGGCTGGTCTAGGGGATTATGCGGATGTGGTGGTTCAGGTGGCAGAATCTGCCGGAAAGGAGTTTGCCCTGGAACAAACCCTTATCAAGATGCAAACAGAGTGGGAATCTATTGTTATTGAACTCACGGCATACAAAGATACTGGTGCGCATTTCCTATCAATTACATTTATTTTTATATTATCAACTACCTTGGTTTTTATTTAGCTGTTGAGTTAAATTCCTCACCTCCACTTTGGTAGTGTGTTTGACTAATGAGTAACGAATGATGAACTACATTAATTATATATGATCAAATAATATATTCCTTTTAGTAAATTGAGTGTTGTGTCTGTTAGGACAGTAAGAAACCAGGTGCTCGAAACTTTATGGAAATAAATTAGTTAACATTGTATTTTAAATATATTCTCAAAAAATTACAAACACATTAAACAACAAATATGATGAAAATAATTACACTAATTCAAGAATAGTTTAATGTTTGAAAAATATCTGGTCACATCCTGTTGGAGGACATTTTCACGAGACACTAATTCTGGAAACCCTACTAATATCAATTCCTAGGTGCGGCCTTTGTCTGTTCTAGAATTAGGGCCTGAGTTAGCTAATAGGTCGCATGCGTAAAGTTTACCGAGAAATTAAAACCATTATTATGAATTGTATATAAATATAAACACTTATTATTTATTAGCAAGATCTATACTAATTGCTTATATAGTGTGTCCATTGTCTATGCATGGTTCCATTCCTAAAATTCAAATACAGAGAAAAAATCAGTGATGTTTTTAAACCTATATTTAATCATACAAACTATACCGTTACTAGGGTTTTAATTTTTAATTAAATACTAGCTTAAGTGCCCGGCATTGCACGTGGCTACCCTGGGCAACGCTTTTATTTAATTCATACAGACAGAAAAAAAAATTCCCATTTTACTTCTTCCAACCCATTTGTTAATAAATTTTTAAAAATCAAATCCAAATTTAAAAATTCCAGCTTTGAGGTGTACATGTTCGTGTACAGGAGCTACTAACTTTTAAATTCATTTTATTAGTATACTTTATAACTTTAGATGTGTTTTTGAAATAGATATTAAAATAGAAACAAAGTTATAAAGCTTATCCTTACTGATTTATTTTTGAATTCTATCTTCGTTTTTTACAAGATAGTGTAGTATTTAGACTCAGTGCTATCTGAACATGATGTGTGTGTTATAGGAGGACGGGGGTAAAAAGAACAAGTGAACTTGGCAAAGAAAGTTATACGAAGTGTTCTTATTCCCAGGGACGTTCATAATGAAGATTAGTGATGAAGTGACTCAGATGTTGGATGACCACCTAATTCTGACACAGCAGATGTCCTTCAGTCCATTCAAAGGAGAGTTTGAGGAGCAGTTGACCGAGTGGGAGGACAAACTACATCTCACCCAGTTCGTTCTTGAGGAATGGATGGAATGCCAGAAGTGAGCGCGTACCATTGTTATCTATACAATTATGTGAAGGATTTCAAAACATGCCTCTATTCAGTCAAACAATGTACATAAATATCTCATTGATATAATAATACTATTAGCTTTCTCGTTGATGTTAGAAGTTTTCTGTTTAAATTTTACTGCACCTTTTTGGGTTTATTTTTTATTATATTCTAACTGTTAAACATTCAAAATTAGCTAATATGAGGTCTACTCTAAGTACTGATATATCGTTTAAATCTTCAAAATATTAAAACCTAGAAATTTCAACAAACGATTCAGCAAAACCTTAAAGAAAATATCATAAACGAGTTTTCGTAAATGATCAATACTCACATACCTGAACCAAATAACAAAAGTCGTCTAAATTATCCTAACCACTTAACGACATCGTCAAACAAGAACATATTAAGTAACATTATTTCCCTAAACGAGCCTGGTATATGCAAACATATTGGCCACATAAGAATATTAGTGAAGCTATTTTATAAAGATGTGAAATTCATGAATAAAAACATTGATTAAATCATACAATTTAGCTTTTTAAAAATCTACTCTTTATATATAAAAACTGAACGTTCCACGTAGTGGGGGAAATATAATTCATGACACCAATAATAGGATATCCTGTTGAAACCTGCACACTGCGCACTCAAGGCTACCAACTGCTACAAAAATAGATATTATATGTTATTTTGTACGTGGGCATGTTGAAAATTAATTTCTCCTATTTATTTATTATCAAATAAACAAACGTAGGCATTCTAACTAATATGCGTTCAAACTTATAGAATTTCTCGCATATCATGGCCAAGTTTCAACTCTAGAGGTGCCACTAGGTGTCTCTGAGCTACGATCGTAAAAATGGTGGAGTGTAACTCGAGTATGTCGATGTGGATAAAATAATTTTGCAGCGATCAATTTTTTTAAACTGAATAAAATGTGCCTCCAACTGACATTTATCGGAGAGTGACGGCTGTTTATAGAGAGAAACGTGTATACATCAGAACTGTTTGGCATTTAGCTGCATGTGTTAATGAGGAAAAGCTCAAAGGAGCCACTTTCTGCCTAAGAGACAAATACTAAAACAAAAGGCTCACCGGAATTGTGTGGATGAACTCATTAATCAAAATCACCTTGTTTCTCAACAAAAACTATCGGAACAAACTGGAATTTCACGTGAGTAGTTGCAGGCAATGATTGCAGATTTGGGCTATCGAAATGTACTCATGCAATGGCCTCCTCAAATGTTCACTTCTGAAATGAAACAGAAGCAGGCGGACACTAGCCAACAGTCCTTGCTCTGTCATGGATGTGAAGGTGGTGAATTTCCGGACAACATCGTCATGAAAGATAAAAGCTAGAAGCATCATTTTGAGCCATAGAACAAAAGAATGTCCATATAGTACCACCATAGAGGATCTCCAGCACCACATATGTTGTTAGTTGGCAACCATGATAATGGTTTTTAGAATGTAATTCTTTCAGATTTCATGCCTACAGGAACAACCATCAATATTTTGAAATTTAGTGTGAAACTCAGAGAAAACTGAAATCATGAACTCAAACCAGCTCGAGTTCAACTGCTCTGATTTAAGTCTTGGTTTCACAGTCTTAGACCACCCATCGTACAACCCATACTCTGCTATGTTGGATTTTCATCTCTTTCCAAATCCTAAGGAACATTTTCAATTACTTAAATACGGGTCGATCGATAAAGTCAAGTCAGAGGCGAAATTGTAGTAACGTTGTAAAGATGCGAAATTCTATTGTGTCTGAGTCATGAAAACTAGTAGAACGTTGGAAAACGTATGTTGACCGCAAGGGTGATTATGTGGAAAAATAACTGAATTAAAGGGAACAGAAAGATACCAGAAATTTAACTGTTTTTGTTTTATTCAAATTTATACACCTACTTCCTTACAAAAAAAATTAGGAGGCATTAATTTTCAGATAAACATCAAAACAGGAATCTCTAAATTTAAAGCATTTTCTGCGTATACTTGGAAGCAACAATTGAGGCGACGCGACTGTAAGAAGGTTTAAGGTATTTCATTGTAAAGTGCAGCTTGTAATTGTTTGGCCAATGGCTCAGTGTTGGCCTACACTATCTTGGAATAGGTATATGAAAGAAGCTCCAGTTAGATAGAATAGACACATAATCGCGTCACTCATTAACTTATATCTACTTGTACTCACTTGAGTGTAATGTATTTGGAATCCTGAAAAGTAGAAGTTAGGATCGGACCATCTCTTTTTTTCATTTTTGTGCGTGTCCTCACTATCAGTGTTAATTATTTGCCACCAAATACTATTTTCAAATTTACCATCCCCTTCAATATCGGGACCATCTTTAGATGTGTATTTGTTAAATCACTTACACTGAATTCAGTCCTCATTGAAATTCTCTTAAAGAATTAGTTTTTTTTAAATGCTTTTTTTTCATCTAAAAATTATGGTTTATTTCGTTTACTTGTAGTATACATTTTTAAAGTAACATAGTTAAAGCTGGAATTTATCTTCACGCCATTTTCACGCTTTTAAATTTATAGTATACTACTTGTAAAAGGATTTTTTTAAATAGTAATATCATGGATATAGTATATCAAATAAAATAAGCAGTAATAATTTGAGATCTGATACTGTTTGTGCTGCAAGTGTTTTGGTCTAATTTACGGTTTAGGGTTTAATATAATTTCAGATTATTTTTTTTAATTTGGAGGCTGATTCCAGGTAGATTCAAGCGCTATGTGTTGAGGCGGAAGTGTTATCTCAGCTATTTTAGGAAGATATGCTAATAATTTACTCAAAATATGCGTGAAAAATAAAACCTTAAGAATTTTGAAATCTGACAGATTGGTATGTGTATAAGCATATGCTTATTGCGAAATCTATTTGACACACTTTAATTAGTGCCCCACTCACTATTCCGGTAATATATTTGATAGCCATACATAATGTATACATTTACTTATCCATACATGACATCCTTAGTTTTATTTATTTATTTTTAGTTTCATTATTTCACTAGCAAATGCTTGCAATTAAGTTGTAATGTTTGGAGAGAGACTCTGCCTGTAAATGGTATGTAAAAAAGCGAATTTAATACTTTCTATGACTTTGTGAGTAGAATGGTAATCGAGAATCAGCAGCATTGGATTATTTTCAAAAGGATTTTCGTGCTCAACTAAAGCTTTAGCTCATTTTAAGAAACCATCATATGCAATTTACACATTCGTGTGTAGATTTTATTTACCCCTAAAGGTAGCAAACTTTTCCTTGTTCAACTATGGTATAGCTTTATAAGATACGGCTATATTATAGTCTGTAAAGGTAGTATTGCTTCCATTCTGGATAAATGAAGTGTACATAAAACTGATTGAGGAGCATCTTTCCTAGATTTATAATATAATGTTAATATTGGGAAAGCAAATATAATATTCTGACCAATAGTTTCATGAGAAGAGTTTTCCACCAAACAAAGAGATGTTGCTTTGTTAGTCACTGTTCAAAAGTGTTAGAGTGGTTAGAGATGTATTTATTACTTAATGGAACTGAAGAATTCTGTCCCAAAGCTCTTTTGGCACTGAGCTGAAATCCAATACAGGTTATGTCTTTCAATAGATGAGCTCCCTGGCCCTACCGACTCCTTCGACCCTTAGACCCACTAGTCCTTATTTCTGGATATCTTGAGAGAAGTGATGGCATGTGTACAGTATCATTCAGTCTAGTAAACTTTTACATTTTCACTCTTAACATTTTAAAATATACTTATTTAATATTAAACATTATTTACAGTTGAACCCTGCCTTCCTCTGACACCCATAAATGTTACACCCCTTAGAGAAGTATGCCTTGACTGGTAGGAGACATCATCTCATGTCCGTAATATTAAAAACTAGTCTCTCCTATTCTATGAAAGATTTAGAACAAATTAACCCCCCTAAAAATGGTCACTTAAGGAGTTTGTCTAGACTCCCTGATCTAGAAATTTTTGAAAGGAGTTCTGTCAAGCGAAAAGAGGCGATGGGACTGTCTGTATTGCCAACCAGAGTGAATGGTGAATGAGTCCTTACTTATTATTTAAAATGTTAATGGCTTAAAAGCCTTTTATGCCTAGTGTCAGGACTCCATTATTTTCATTTATCTCGCACCGACAGCTCCCTTTAACATTAATCAGATAAAGTATTGGAACAAAAAATAAAAATAACATTTGAAAATATAAGATTAAAAGACTACTACTTTTATAAGTATTAATTAAAGGATTATCATGCTCATAAATAATTTTTCCCAATGTGTCCTATATTCGAATCATAGTACATTATATCCAAATCATTTCCCAATTTAATAAACTATTAAATATTAGTTTTATCAAATTAAGCAATGATACAAAATCTAAAAGATATATATGTTAATATTATGCCTACTTCTTCTCTTCTCAACATGACTGTGGTGGACCAGGCACGGATTCGGTGGGGTGGTGGTGGGGTGTCAAAGGGTCAGTTGAATTTGTTTACATGTGCGAATATGTGTCGTGCATAGCAAGTAACGAACATTGTTCTGCTTAGAGATGGTAGACTACCACACATCAAAGGAGACTAATAAGCTCCTGAGAGAATTTCATCCACGAATACCGAATATAGAGTATGTGTGGACAGCAGGAGCGGTGGAACTGTGGAGGACTCTGCCCCCTGGAAATAATTTGCCTCTCCCTGGAATGAATTCCCCCTTATATATATTGCAAATTCTCTAATATTATTGAATATGAAGCTGAAAGATGGCCTTAAATCAAAATCAAAATGTCTTCTAGATGATTTTTATTGTCAAAATTTTGCCGGAGAAGACCGCCTCAAATAACTACTAGACTAGAGGCATCTAATTGGCAGAAAAAGTCACGGGAGGAAAGCTCTAAATAACTTCCAATGTCATCAAAATTTAATTAATGTCTAGGGGAGGACAACTCCAAATAACCTCTAAACGCATGTCATTTTGAAGAATTTTCAGGTAAAGACCACCCCAAATAGCCTATTTTCTAAAATAATTCAAATTTCAGAATTCTGTCAGTGGAAAACCAATTCAAAGATTATCTTCTAGAGGTATCTAACTATGTAAGACATTAATGTGAGGATCTCTCTAAATATCTTCGAGTGGGCATCCAAATTTCAAAAATTACTGGGTGAGGATCACTTTAAATGGCTTATAAAATAATCAAATTGAAAAAAATCAAGGCGAAGACTACTCATTTTTCAAAAAAATTCTTGAAGGAGGGCCACTACAAATAGTTTATAAACACTATCTGATTTTAAAATATTGGGGAGTATGACCACGGTTTAAAACATACATAGTACCAAATATAAATGAGAAATTATTAAATGGCTTTAAACAGAAATCTAACATTGTAAGTAGTTATGTTATTTATAATATTATGACCCCCCTATGAGAATGATCTGGATCCACCACTGCTGTGGACCCATGTTAAAATATTTAATAATATAAATTACCTATCATTCAATTCACTTCTGCACTTGGCAAAACCTCTACTTTACAGGAAAGATCGATTACTAACTCCATCAATCTTCAACAAAATTTTCTAAGAGCTAATATTATCATCTTAGAATAATAATAGGCTCAGATTTATATAAAAATACGTAATTAATATGTTTATTCAAAAGTGTCATAAAATATTCTCTGATTTAATCCATGAACTGTGTAATAAGACAAACCGAAGCCATTTGATGTGAGCTTTATTCTTAGCTCACCTGGTGATCTTCTCCACAAGGTAAAAGGCATAATGAGAGGTTTTTAAATATTCTTATGTTAAAATATTCCTAGGATAAGTTTACCACCCACATCTTCAAAAAGAACGTCATTCTTATATTCGTATCAATATTAATTTGAATTTTGAACAATTCTCTTAACAAGTTTACTGTAAATCTCCTGGTGAAAGCGTACTTATTCTTGCTGATGCGGGATATATTATCATGTTTAAATTTTTTTGGAGCAGAGTAGATCATTTTGTAGTGTAGATGTAGATAAACTGTACGTAGAGGACAATCTTCCCTTAAGTCGATGAATTTCATTTTAAAAGTTGAGTGTTTTATCAAACTATACTTATCAAATGAAGAATAAACCATAGCTACTACTCTGGTTTATTTAGTGTGAACTTGTTCACATAATGTTATTTAGTATCTAATTTAAACATTTAACAATGCGAGCATTCATATATTTTATTTTTTGTTGAAAAATTAGTTATTAATTATCTTAATTCTATAAGAGCTATGAAATAAACGTTATTAAACACCGTCCATTTGGATGACGAACAAGCGGGGAAAAAAATTAACGTCAGCTGAAAATAGACATACACAATATCTTAGGTAACGACTTGTATTAGCCTTTACAGGTACAGCTAGGCACGTTTATAAAATACTTAGATGATTCTAAGACGGTAATTAAATACCCTTTATTCGATATAGTGTATAATATAATCTCATAGCAGATTAGCCAGGTCAATTTATTCAGTCCATGTACAGGATTGTTCATAACCTTTGTCAAGGAATCTGTCAATAAAACAGAAGACATCATGCTAATGCACCCACTTTGTTCAACTTCCATAACCCTTTATACATATATTTACATTAGTGCAAATTGTGTCCACCATTGGCTTCCCGAACAACACGCTATCCTTTAAGATAAGAACGTAATAATGGTTAGCAAAAAGTCCATATCCCATTTTATTTCATGAAGAAGGTCTGTGAAATGTCCTATAACGTAATTTCGATAATACCAGTTGTTGTCACGCTCCGTAATGATCATATTCTCAACACCATATTTGAGAAAAGCCCCAAAATTCTAAGCTACATTTATATAGGGAGGTCCACCTGGCCATTAAGAATTTCCGAAGAAGTCAATACCAATGTTCCAAAACCATTTATCTGTTGCATTTGTTTTAAAACACTAGGCTTTGCTGTGGAGAAGAACAAACCTCTTTTTGATCAAAGGTATTATTGATATCTTTTAAAAATTAAATTAATTTTTTTTGCAAAATGAAGTTCCAGAAATATTTGCCATTCCATGAATCACCCTTTTCTTTGATAATCCATATAATTCTCATTGCTGTAAAGAAAATAAATATTCATGTGTAATACGGCTTCTTAGAAACTTCCTGATAATGTTCATCGTCATAAATATCTTTCAAGGAGAGTGTCCAGACCGTATCATTTTGGTATCTTAGTCTCCGAACTGTCCACACGAATATTTTGTCACTTTGTGTTAGATGCATGAAATACTTTTAGTCCCAGTATCAGATTTAATTGTAAAACCATATCCTATCCTCAATGTCTAACGAAGATTTCACGGGTTTGAGGATAACATGGAGGGACCTTAAGCCTTCTCGATAACAGTATTTGACTACGGTTTAATGACTAGCGTGTTTTTTCCATTTATGTAAAATTTCCATGGCAACACTTGAATTGCTTTGACGCCGCCTACCATTGCTGCTTTCAATGATTACTTTGACCTCATGCGAGAGTTTTCTGGACGTCCTTCACCGAATTCAATCTTGCAGTTTTCATAATAAACCTTTTTACATTTTCTGGTAGCCCACCAGTAGCTTAATCGTAGCCTTTCCGCAATACTTTATGGATTGATAAATGTGGCGCCAGTATCCATTGCCTATCGTAAAGCATTAGCTGGCATTTTATCAGTGAATTGTTGCTCATCGCTGTCATTCAATACGATCGCAATGGTTTAGGGGATGCAAGAAAAGTATATAAATCCATGATAATTTCAGTTGTGATGCATATCCTTACTTCTATTCCCAACCCCTGGACAAAGCTATGGACTACCACATGCAGTAACATGTCTTCTGAAAAATATTCATCACTCTGGGCGATGAAATTCAGTGCAATCTCCTACTGTATGGACATAATTGTTTAAATTATATTTATGTAGTGAATATTTTATTGGCTGTTGCCAGCCTCACGTAGTTATTCAATGATATTAACGATTTCCTTTACATACAACAAATTACCTATTTGGGACGAAGCGTACAAGATTCCCAATCGATCAACCAGATTATTAGGATCATCCCAATAGGTATCATCGTTCCCTCCTCCTCTCTCAATCTCGAATATTCATTATCTCCCAAGCTCACCCTCCTCTTTATATATAGGTTTAATTATTCGTTGATACTGTAGTCCAACACGTAACTTGAAAAGTGTGAAAGGTTCGTTCCTAAAACGATGTTTGTTCGTTTCTTTAAGCATAGGCTTGTATACATCCAGATATTTCATGGTGTAATGTGAATGTTTCTCTATGTGTAATAGCTCCAATAGTCCTCGGGTGTAAGGAGCCCTGATAATTTAGAAGCACAGGCCTGTCAACTTCTTCAAACTGGTTACGAATAACCCACACCATGACTATGCTGCCATCATATCTTATCTAAATGAGCACTTTGTGGTTCATATCTTGGAGTCACATTATTTACCATCCTGTTTAACAGTTCCTTGATAGGTTTTCTTAAGGATCTCCTCCTAGGCCACATGAGCTTATTACACTTTCCAATTATTAATTTTACTTGCCTTTATGATATTTTAAACAATCTTCTTCGACGTGATACAGGTTATGACAGTGGGGTAGCTAGAGTTTGGGCCCCCTGGGATGGTCCCTGAGTTTGACGCCCCTCTCAATATAAAGTATATTTAGACAAAAAGTCAAAACAATGGATGGGTAAAACAATAAGACACAATTTTATTTCTGTTGTAA
>CABFWB010009835.1:0-11425 GCA_902151455.1 Timema bartmani | reverse complement strand
GAAAAAGCCACCCTCAATACACCCAACCGGGATTTGAACCCCGATATCCCGGTAATCAGCAGTCTAGTCTATTGCGAGAGTGACGCCTTAGAACACGCGGCCACCGAAGTGGACAGCTCGTGCCCTTGTTTCACCAATCAGGACACATATTAGCCCCCGTGACTGCTGATGATTCCGGCAGTAGTCCACCTGGCGGCCATTACTTCGTTACCAGCCCGCACTCCCGATGATTGGAGGCCATTTTCCAGAGGAAAGACTACCGGCGCATTAGCTTATTATAACTCTCTGGGAGGGATTCCCTATAGATATCGAGCCGCGGTCTTTTACGTTCTCCCTCAAGACACGTGACCGAGAGGTCAGGGAGTACTACTGCACTTCTACAGTGCCTGGGATCGGTTCAATTCAAGACGGAGACACCTATAAGATATTTAGATTTAACATCGTAGGAAGAATTTTTTGGAGTTAATCTACCAGCCTTTGCGTGGAAGGAGAGAGAGAGAGAGAGAAATCATTTAAGAAAAACCACTTTAAGTAGACCCGAACAGGATTCAAACCCTTACTTCCCTGTTTTCAGCATGCCAGTCTAACACGAGAGTGACGCCTTAGACCATTCGGTCACTGAGGCAGGTCAATAATATAGTATTGATTCTAATTATACACAATTTTTTTGTTTCTTTATGAATGATAGAAGACTTCAATGTGTTTTATATTACTGATAACTAATTAAAAAATATAATTTTGCTATCACCCACAGATTAAAAAAAGCTCAAATAACAGTTTTAATAATACCTATCATAAGTATTTAAATAATAATTGTCTTGTTCAGTAAAACTGTCAATTTTATTTGCCCTCTCTATTATTTCAATTTTTAATTCTACTAAATTACATTAAAAAATAAAATACAACACTTCATCATAATATTTTATATTTGGGTGTCAAAGAACAAATAGCTATTTATTTCATGGGGTAGCAAGTCAGATAATATATATTTCATAGAAACTGAGCAGGAAGCCAATGACCATTCCTTAAACATAGTCACACAAGTAACTTTTCAATTGATTCATTGAAGTGTTTATTAATTATATGTAACTGATTATACGATAGGCTACTTACTGTCGAGATTTGGAAAACCTTCAGTGTGCTTACATAAGTAAAGTTATTACTTCTTTTTTTTCCCTCAAAAGTATGAAAATGGGGGAGACGGGCTTTGTTAAGTGCGTGGCGATATAAAATCTAATCGCAAAACTATAACACCATTAATTAAGAAAGCATATAAGCTCTACTTTACATCTATTACTGTTTCCAGCCCATGGTCCAGGTCAGTCTTTTTTATTCAAGTCATATACCGGCTTGCTAGGCCTGTCGTAGCTTCATATGACTTATAATTTAACTTAAGACTAGGACAGGCACAACATCCAGTCCTCGGTCGTTAAATTTATCAATGTGAGATCATATGAGCTCTACTATGGGTGCAAAATGGGTGACCAGGGTAAACCTTGAGCTCCTCACATTGTGTGTAGCAACTGTGTAGTGTACTTGAGAGGATGTTTGAAAGGTTCTCGAAACTCTATGCCGTTAGCTGTGCCAATGGTTTGGCGAGAACTGTTGCTTCTGTGTAACTAAGATATCTGTAATGTTCTTAAAATCTAAACATAGTATGCGATATCCATCTCTGCCTACCACCATCAAACCAGTATTTCACAGTCAAGACCTACCAGTTCCAAAACCACCTAAACATGGACCATTGTTGAGGAAAACAATGGAAATGAGCCGGTCTCTATGGAACAGGACACACGAGCGAGACTTTCAGTCTTCTACATCAAATGAACCACATCTCATCTCCCAGGATCATGGCTTCAGAAGGACAAGATCACAATACGACTTTCACTGCCTCATCAAAGCATAGAATAAAATCAATTCTTTTTCACAATGGAAACACACATCCCTTTATATTAATTTCTTACACATTGCACATGAAGGAACCTTATGAAAACATGAAAAACCTATTTGACCAAATAAATACAAGTATTGTTGGAATATATGTGGTGAATTAAAAATTATGGCAATATTGTTAGGCAACCAATTAGGAGGTTCAAAGTATTTCTGATTTATTTTTGAACGGGATAGCCGAGCCAAGTACAAACACTTCTCAGTAGAACTTTGTAATAAACGTCAGAAATTGACCCGAAGGGAATAAAATGTGTTGCACGATCCTTAAGTTGATTCCACGAAAGTATTCTTACCACAATTTCATATAAAACTTGGTTTAGTAAAAAAACTTTGTCAAGGCCATGAAGATATCTACAAAAGAAATTACTCCAACCTGATTGAGTGAGTCAAAGATAAAAGGGATTTTTGTTGGTTTACAGGTAAGGAAACTTACCACGGATAAAACTTTTGATTCTACTCTGAATGAACTACCAGAAAATCATGGAAAAACTCCTTCAGTCATGTTACAATAGGGCACAAGAAGTCACTAAATATTCACTCTTACACTGACACTTGGATTTTTCTCACCAAATCTTGGCGAGGTTAGTGATGAACAGGGAGAGTGTTTTCACCAAGTCGTTGCTGTTATGGAAAAACAGTACCAAGGAAAGTGGAGTGTTAACATGTTGGCAGAGTATTTATCAGGGATGTGCCTTAGACTAATTACGAACGGAAATCATAGGCAATATTTAAAAAAAAAATAGTTCAAAATTATTATAAAGTAACATTTGTTTCAAATGTAAATAAAATAAATAAGTTTTTTGAACTGTATATTTATTTCTAACTGAGGCTGATATAAATATTCTGAATACATGTCTAAAAAACAGCGAAAAAAAAAGGTTCAAAAAGATGTTTCATACTTAAGGAAACAATTTTTAAAACAAATGAAAAATGGTTTAACAGATAGCCTTATCTTGATATCGATACCAGAGGTTTCTTATCGGAGACTTTTGGAACAATAAACTAACTACAGTCCAATTTATATAGGAAGAACCTTGTCTGATCAGAGTAAAAACAACTAGATCTACTTTCACGTGTTAATACGTCAAGTTATATGACCTGCAGCTGGACTTTTCATAAGACATAACACCTAATAATACACAATTTGTGAATGTGTGGAATACCAGGCCTCCACCGTGGTTCGGATCCCACGTTAAACTGTAGGTCCGCCCTTTCATCTCACAATCACCCTACCATTATACATTAGCCTAAGTGCGTATAACCCAAACGAGTAGTAAGACAAGGTGCTAACAATAATAATTATAGTATTAATAATAATACGGGCGATATATTAGAAAGAGAGCCTCGTGTTAATAATAATAATAGCACCACGTCTTACTACCCGTTCGGGTTATACGCTTAAGGACTAATTACTCTAATGGGTTAGGAATTGTAAAGGTTGAATTTAGAGGAAGTGAACCCACATTTGTGTGGAGGGAGAGTGGAAAACCATTCAAGAAAGACCACCCCTAGTTCACCCGACCGAGATTCGAGCCTCGATCTCCCCGTCCTCAGCAGTCTGGCTCAACAACAACCAGTGCGTTAGCCAACTACGCCACCGAGGCGGGTAGCCTCGTGTTGTTGTGCTAGGCTAGCCATTGCAGAATCATAAATTACTAGAAAATGTCATGCCAACAATCCTTTGAGAGTTGATTTGTGAAGTTGGGAGAAATAGATGCCACCCCGGCAGCTTGGGATTCAAGATTATGAAGTAATATTTCAGCAAAGGATTCTACTGACATGAGATAATAATTGGAAAATGTGATTTTATCTTTCCTCTTTTTGATAGAACCACAATTAAACTAATTTAAATTAATTTTAAAATGACACCTGACACGGGAAATGAACCCGGCACCTTTGGCTTTTCGCACCAATACTCTACCACTGAGTTATTCAGGTCTAAACTAATTTAAATTATTTATAAATAAAATACAATTTTTAGTGAGATTAGGTTGTATAAGCTGTATTAAATTAACATGAAAGACATAAATGTGTAATATGCATACGTGCACAATATTTGATTGATATTTGAAAGAAATTGGTAATATTAATTACAAGTTATGATACTTTATAGTTATGAATGTCTTGAAATTATAACAAACATCTAAAAATTTAGTACATATTAAAATTGTAGACATTTGAGTCAAAGTTAATCACACAACAGGGAATAGTCAATTAAATAGTTTTAATATCTGACCTGAGGATGATGCCGTCGTAGCATCGAAAAATGTCGTAGTATATATAACGTTACAGTATTAGCAGCAGTAACCAAGAAACAGGGAAATACAGATAAGAAAGAAATTCAATTTTTATATTTTTTTAAAATTTAATAACTTTTTCTGTCAATTCTCAAATTAATACAGAAATACCAAATGTGCATGATCACATCATCCTTTGTTTTTTAAAAACATAGTTCTAAGTATAACTTTGACTAAAATGTCTACAATTTTAATATGTACTGAATTTTTAGATGTTTGTTATAATTTCAAGACATTCATAACTATAAAGTATCATAACTTGTTAATTAATATTACCAATTTCTTTCAAATATCAATCAAATGTTGTGCATATATATTATATTATATTACACATTTATGTCTTTCATGTTAATTTAATACAACTTGTACAACCTAATGACACTAAAAATTGAGTTTTATTTATATATTTTAAACGTTCCTTACTAAACAATTCAAATGTTTTTTCCAATAATTTAAATTAATTGAATTGAATTGTGGTCTTCTCCATATGGTCAGTACAGTAATTATTACAATGATTTGCCGCCTGTGTGTTAATATTCATTTCCTTATTTTGTTAAATAACGTATTGTTTGTAATTTTGCTGAAAGTAGAGAATGAACCCAGTTCTAATGACGTTATATATTTTAAATCAATTATCTTATGAAATAAAACAATTGCAAGTACTTCGCCCTCGAAGTCTATTTTATTGCTGAAATCTTAGAAGAAAAAATCGGCGAGTTTCTGGCAGCGCGATAGGTTCGCTGCTATAGGCGTTTGCAGCGCTGTTAAAATATTTCGTCAAAATAGGCCCTGAAAATGGTGATAAACAGAACGGGTAGTAAGACACGGTTTGAAAAAGAAAAAAGAGAAAAACAATTATTCTATAAGCCACAAGAAGGGTTTAACTAATTGAAATAACCATTCTATAAGCCAAAAGAAGGATTTAAAAAATGGAAATAACTATTCTATAAGCTACAAGAAGGGTTTAACAAATTGAAATAACTATTCTATAAGCCAAAAAAGGATTTAAAAAATGGAAATAACTATTCTATAAGCCACAAGAAGGGTTTAACTAATTGAAATAATTATTATATAAGCCACAAGAAGGATTTAAAAAATGGAAATAACTATTCTATAAGCCCCAAGAAGAATTTAAAAAATGGAAATAACTATTCTATAAGCCACAAGAAGGGTTTAACTAATTGAAATAACTATTCTATAAGCCACAAAAAGGGTTTAAAAAATGGAAATAACTATTCTATAAGCCACAAGAAAGGTTTAAAATTTTTAAATAATTATTCTATAAGTCACAATAAGGGTTTAAAAATTGAAATAATTATTCTATAAGCCACAAGATGGGTTTAAAAAGTTTAAATAATTATTATATAAGCCACAAGAAGGGTTTAAAAAGTTTAAATAATTATTCTATAAGCCACAAGAAGGGTTTAACTAATTGAAATAACTATTCTCTAAGCCACAAAAAGGGTTTTAAAAAAAGAAATAATTATTCTATAAGCCACAAGATAATTTTTAAATAATTATTCTATAAGCCACAATAAGGGTTTAAAAATTGAAATAATTATTCTATAAGCCACAAGATGGGTTATGCGATCATTTCTTAATATTATTACATTTAAAAAATGTATTTTCTTAACATGCTTTCAAAACTATTAAAAATGATGGTATTTTAATCTGCATTTAAATCTCGCTAAAAAAAAAGCCCCAGTAAATTGACAAGCTTTCAAACAAATGAAGGTTATGTAAGACTTTTTTTTTCACTTTGGAGAAGTGATGTCATGTCACACATACATCCTTCGTCAACCTCTTTCCTACGAATAAATCCCTAAATAGGGTTTCAGGGATCGTTTATAATCAGGGCCGCCAACACACGGGACTATCAGGGTCTGGAGTGCCCAATCATAGAGTTCTGTTGATGGATTAGTAATCTAAAATCGTTAAAAATGTTCCGCTCTGCCGGCTTTTATATGAAATGTACTGTATGTATATATATGAAATAGAGAATTTTTTTTTGCTTTAAGTGCTTTTTTAAGGACATGAGGGAAGGGGTGAGGACGTGAATAAATCCATAAAAAAAATTGTGGCAACACTCAAGTTGGTCGTCTTGTCAATAATTAATCATGTGATGAGTACATTTGCATCTTACACCCTCCTCCCTCTATGCACTCACACTAAAGACTCTTATGTTAATGATGTGGTCACGTCGTCTAAGGCGTCGTGCTTATAATTTATTGGGTCACCTTAGTCAGCGAGGTCGAGGTTTGAATCCCAGCAAAGGTTTCTCAGAGAGGCGTGGAGGTGGGATTTACAAATGTGATTTATAATTGTGTGTTTTTCCATCCTTTCTTCACGTTTATGTGGGTGCAATGTTTCAAATACACCCTCCTCATGATGGATGCTGTACTAGGTCTAATTAGTTTGTAAGTCGTGTTCTGTTATAACTATGAACCTCATCGGTTGCCATGTGAACCTAATTTAAAGCTATCCACTTCTGACTTGACGGTGACAAGAAGGTAGGGGTTAGAATCCTGGGCGGGTGTCCTGAGGGTAGTTTTACTCAAAATGGTTTCTCACTCTCCCTCCAAACAAATGAATGTACATTTATTCTAATTTCTACCTTACTCATCTCTACCCTATTAGTGTAATCATGCAGGTAGTCCGGGTGATTTGTAAGATTAAATGTATTATTATCTTATATATTATTTCTGTTGGGAACATCCCTTTTCCTCAACTCATACAAAGCCCACAGCGATGAATCAGATATCAGTAGATATGATTTTTTATTGACTTCTGACATAGCATACTCAGTTCACGTTAAAACACATTGTTTGCTTAAAATTTAAGTTAAAAGAAAAATCTAACAATATTTTTGTATNAAAAGAAAAATCTAACAATATTTTTGTATCAATTACCGAAAATAAACTCTCTTTGCTATTTTGTGTATACACTTCGCTGAGTATTTAATTTCAACAACCCAACAAAAGACTAAATTTTTTTTCGGGGGGGAGGGGGGGGAGGGAGGAGGGGAAGGTTGAATGTGTGAAAGTTTCGCAAGGGTTTCCTGGTTACTATTATTACTACTGTACTATTATTATTATTATTATTATTATCAGCACTGTGTCTTACTACCTGTTCAGGTTGTATACATATATTATGATAATTACTCAAGTGAAGAAGGGATGAAGAAGGAAGCATTTTAGAGAAAGTATATCCGCATTTGCGTGGAAGTAGAGGGGGAAACAATTTAGGAAAAACCAACCTCAGTAGACCCGACCGTGATTCGAACCCTGGTCTCCTCGTGCTCAGCAGGCCAATCCAACACGGGAGTAACGTTTTAGACCAGTTTAACACTGAAACTGGCTGATTAAATGTAAATACCAAATTGGTATCACTGTGATTATAAAGTGAGTGCCTATCCAACAACCATCTCCCACTGAATGGTCCCAGATAAGTGCAAGTAGCTAAGCACACTCCAAGCAGACTTAGTTCTTCGGTTGGATGAGAGGATAAAAACCAACGTCTTGTGAATACCTCCAAGTGCTTCGGACACTCGTCAGTTTACTGAATAACAAAGCAAATTGGAGGACGTCTATGAAAGCCATGGGGCGCTCGTTGGGCTGCCTATATTTCAGGGGCTCGGAGGAACAGTCGGCTATGTCTCAAATGAATGATTTCATTTAACATCTTTGATAGCAGTTTTTATTTTGCTACAATTATCATTTCAAAACCAACGAAGAATAAGGTTTTAATGAATGGAAACATAGGCTTAAAAAATTAATAAGGGGACTGAAATAATAGAGTATGGATATCACTCCAACCCACTTCGGTGGTCGAGTGGTCTAGGGCGTCACACTCGATATAAACTGGACTTACGATGACAGGACATGCGTGTACATTTCCTCTAAATTCAACCTTATTCATATCTAAAACACTAGGATTGCTTCAGTATGAACATAAAAGTTTAATTTTCTTCACATGGTCATTTCAACAATTCTTAAATATCTTTCATGAGCATAGCTACATTATTTGAGAAACTTTTTAAATGAAGAGAAAAAGTTTTCATTAAATTCCAGGACATCCTTGACAGATATTCAACAACTGTTGGGTTAGTTCTGAAAATGCGTAAACACAGAAATATTTAAGGTGTTTTTGTATAGCTTACAATAACAATGTTTAGTGTCGGGAATTGTCCAAACACCACAATCTTATGCATACAAACATTTTATTTGTCTAAGTTTTTTGTTTCAAAATCTCAAATTTTGTATTCAAATATTTCCGTAGAAATATAATGATGTCTTGACATTCTAATATCGCTCGAAAAAACTTACGGAAACAATATTTAATAGGACATTTTTGCATCGAGGTGTTGGGTGGGGAAAATCTTCCATTTATATTGAAAGGGAGGGGGGGTATGGGGGAGACGAGAGAGGGATGTGGAAGGAATTATTAGAATGAGGGAAAGAAGAAAAATAAATCGCTTGCACGGCGTTCTAAGGAAGTATACTTGGAGATAAACTAAAGAAAGAATTCGTTCGGAACTTAAAAGGGAAGGAATGTGTAAGACTGCGTCATTAAGGCTTCGTTTTAAGCTCAAAAATGAATTCATTTTAGAATAACTCTTGACTTCTGAGACTTATTTATTTACCAAATCACAGTTCAAAGAGTTAAGTAATACCTTAGACGTATGTATCTTTTGATTTTTAAGTATCGCATATATGAATTAAAATCGTGTATTAATGCGACGTAACGTAACATTTGGGGAAAGATAAGAGTAGTGATAAAGTTTCCTTACATCCAAGTTTAAATCGCTATCGCTATAGATCTATTATATTCGTATAATGTAGGGGTACAATATTGGCTTATAATTCTTGGCCGTAACACAGAAAAAGATTTGTTAAAGTTTCCCATCATTTTATGGCTATATATATATACACCGTTAAAAACTTGGCTCAAGCAAAACGTGTCGAAGAACATAAACCTTTATCAAGACCGGAACATTGAGAATTCTAATTCTTCTCAGTCACGCAAACAAAAAAAAATCTCTGAATAACACAAAAATAAAGAGAGAAAAAAATAGATGAAAGAGTAAAAAATAAAATAACACAATTTGATTTGAACATTAATGTGACTGACTACATTTACATGACTTCCCAATTTAGGTTCGTGTTTCTTTAGTTTTTGTTTTTTTTTAAACCTCCTTGCTTTTATTTTATACCCTGTTTGTGATTAACGTGTAAAATAACATTCCATAAAGGAAAAAGGAGGTGGGTGGAAAAAAGGAGAGGGAGGTAGGAATTATGTCCCGAGACCTTAGAGAGGAAGAGAGAGAAAGCAACAAGCCAAAGAACATGAGAAGTTATTTCCCCCCACCCTCACCACGTAATGCAAGGCAAGGCGTACCCTGCCATTTGCATAGCGCAACAAAACGTGCTATAACGTCGCATTACAGTCCTTGTAATGACGCGCACGTCTGCACCCCGGGTAGAGGATATATTCGACAGGCTCTTAAGAGGCGAGATGCTCAACCACAGGAATCGTGATACCCCGAGGGGCAACCGAGACCGGCCCGCAATATAGCAACTAGTACTGTAATCTAGCGCGCACGGTCGTGTGCGCTCTCTGTGGAGTATTTTACAACTACTTTCGCTCATTGCTAGCGAGCGAGGAATAGTTTGGTCGCTCTAAGTATATTAGGATTTTGATGTGAAGAAGCTTTTTTTTAATATCTTTTTTCGCAGTCAACACTGATAGAATGTCTACAAGTCATGAAAGTTCTTAAATAAGATTTTAGTTATGTAGTTTATGGCTTACATAATTCAATATACACCCTGATTGATAATACTTTACTATTTTATTATTGTTATTTTATATGTATTGATATATAACAAAAAGTGACAGCTGCATATCAAATGACCTGGCGCATGAATACGTTAAAGTAGTTCTAGTTGCTTTTCAAAATGTCATATAAGGATAATTTGAATGGATCATTGAGTGTATATCAAAAAGGTAGCAAGCTTACCTCTACGGATTACAATATGGTACCACCTATAAAAGAGGGCCTTATTGTAATCGGTCAAAGTAGGACTGCTACCCTTCAGGATAGATGAAACTTTTAAAATTATCCAAGAAATATTAATAGCGTACCTTGTTTTGAATAATACTGTTTGAATGGGAACTTTATTTTGGTTCTGAATTATTGTAATTCATGGAAGTTATAAATATAATATTGTGACGTTTTAACAACAAAAAATTGCCAACGTTGTGGTGTATACTGGGATATAAGGTGGCAACTTTGTTAATAACCGAGCCCTAATATTAATTTCTTAAAGGTGTTGTATGTATTTTACTAAAAGGTTATAGCAAAATTATACTTAATTAAATAATTGGGGATTAGTCGTAATACAGATCACGTCAGATTAATTAATATTTAAATCGTCTGATGCACTAAGTAACGACAGTTGAATTCAACTAGCATTTATATTTGTGGAATAAATTAGAGCTGCTATGAAAATTTACGTTCACTATAAAGGTGGTTTGGAAGGGAACACAAGCTAAGATCTATTTTTGCAGTTTTTTTGTAAAAATAAATCAAATGTTTCTTGTAGATACGTTTATGTCACCTCCCTCCTTGTGGACCTTAAACTGTCAGGATGTGTTGCGGCCAAGTATAAGGGTGGTGACTGGATATATGACTGTGTAGGTTCCCAATTGATGTTCGGCTTTGGTTTTTAGGATTTTACTGTACTACTTTGCACTACTACAAAATGTGATGTTGTTAAGAAGTTGCTAAAATGATATAAAAAGGATTTGAAAATACTTACTCAGGATCTAGGGACAGAACAAAGTATAGCAAGGAATGATCTACCAATGATGGCCTGACTGACACTCTAGGTGGTCCTACACGGCTATGAATCCCGGTATCTTGGGCATGGCGTTAGCCCCCAGCACACGTACTCGAAGATCCGGTGTCCTAACAGCATAGCCCCCAAAACGGGCAGAGCGACTCCCCCTAGAACCGATGGTGAATTGTCAGCCCTGTTGGTTCGAAATGAGTATTATTTATACCACAACTTGGCCTGATTACCAAAAGGAATGCTGACAAGACATTCTGGCCGTCAAAACTTGTGTTCTATTGTTTATTCACTCATCAAAACACGTCGCTATAATAGTTCTGTCACTTA